>JAPEUW010000208.1:0-57306 GCA_027946445.1 Ascochyta clinopodiicola
GGGAGGGTGCCGTGTAAGTGGAATTTGATGTTGGATTTTGAGAGGGAGAGGCTGTATAGTCATAAGCACGGTGATGTGACGGCGTATGTGGAGGTTGTGCGGTCGTGGGACAAGGACGGTGGGAAGAGGGATGGGAGGGTGGCGTTGGAGGCGCTGCCAAGGTCGGATAAGGAGGGGAGGACACCGCTGGGGTTGGGTGGTGAGGCGTTGTTTCGGTTTGGGAGATACGCGATGCGCGATGTGCGAGCCTGGCGGCGGTTCGTGACTACGACTCTATTGGACCGGCTGAGGCGTGAGGAGCTGGAGGATCTGTCGGCTTTGTCTGCGGATGATACGGTTCCGCAGCGCCCTACGCATGCATGGTATGCTCGAAGTATATCTGACACGATCACTGGATTGGAGAAGAACATCGAACTTCTCGAGCTTGCTGCAGCACGAATGCGAGGTGTGGAAGCACACTTCGATTACGATACGGCGCCTATTAAGAGTCCTGCAGAGATTGGCTGACGCCTTGCGAAGAAGTCAGTCGTCGCCAAGGATATCACGAAGTTTGCCAGGCGGATAGAAAAGTTGAAGTCAGCGGAGGAGCGGCTTGAGATGGAAATCGAGAGTAGACCAGGCCTGGAGAGGGTCAAGACGCTTGACGAGTCGAAACACGAGGAGCAGGAGGAGTATGAGAGTGAGTTTCTGGCAGAGAGCAGGCCGTCTCTGGTGCGGTATAGAACAGGTCAGTCGTCGCCTATGTCGGCCGGGGCGAGCAATCTGACGGATCAGGGGTCAGAAGACGTTGACCTACCTCTATCTGAGGCAACGAGGGTAGGAGACGTTGACCTACCTCTGCCAAGCGCACTGAGTGCAGACGATCTTGATCTCCCTCTACCAACCGCACTGACAGCCGTCGCAGTAGACGAGAAACCCTTAACTGATCTCGATGACAGCGTATCGTTATCACAAGTATGTCACAACGCAAAAATTCGAACAAACCCCAATGAATGCAAATGCAACGCTCACCGATGGCGGCGCGAGAACTTTCCATCTCACAAACCTTTACCTTCCTATGAATCCTCACCACCAGAACCACTAGACGCTAAACTAGCAGCCCAGCTCCTCAACCCACCAGAATGGGCGCTGGATCCCACACACATCCCCCAGAGCGGACAGCCCTTCATCCCAGAGCGCCCACCGTACCCAGAGCCCACGACACTACGCGGGTACATACGGCGACAGCTGGAAACGACGAGACCCGTGCCGCGTGAAGCCTATGTCCGGTTTGGTGTCATGAATGAAAAGGACTGCGAGGATGGGTGGGGCGCGGAATGGCGGCTGCAGTGCCAGAACGACCAGAGAGAGTGGGATCACGAGCGCAATGTGAGGAGGCGGTGGAGGAGGCCTAGCGAGCTGCAGACGGAGGAGTATCCGGTGAGTGAGTTGGATGGGTATGAGGGACGATTGCTTGAACACGAGATGTCATGAGTGGGTGGTCAGCTTCTGTATTTGCAAGAGATTAGAACTCGAAATGAAGTTGTGCCTGGTAGTTGTGTGTACTGGTCACATGTTCGTGGTGAAGTCGTGGATCCAGGAACTCCGCGCTAGAGCCCCACTCCGCTAAGCGAGGCAGATCCCTGTCGGAAAAACCAAAGTTTCGCAGCAGCGGTCCAGCGCCAGAGCACAGCTTCAACCTTCACCTCACACACGCCGTAATCATGTTCAGCGTACCGGGCTGGAACGTGTCAGCGCCCATTGCGGCTCAGGTTGTGCAAGCGAAACCACAGGACCCGAACAAGCTTGGCAAGAAGGCGCAGAAGCGGAAGCGCGCGCAGGAAGAGCAGGTCAACACCGAGGACCTGGGGAAGCTATGGGAGAAGGCCGAGACGCAGAAGGCGGAGGTACCGAAGACTGAAGCACCAAAAACCCCAGCATCCAAGGACTCGGATCTGCCTGCACGAGCACTCCAGCGAGCAGCGCAAGATGAAGCAGAGGCGGCAAAGGCGGCAGCCGAGGGGGAGGCCAAGAGCAAGAAGAGGAAGCGCGGGCCCCGAAAAAACGCTGCCATGAAGGAGGCTGCTGCTGCAAAGGCTGCCGAAGCTGGTGTTGCAGAAGGCGATGCTGCCCCCGCAGGACCCAAGGCCGCCGACCCAGAGTCCAAGCGTTCGAAGAAGAAGCAGAAGAAGGAGCACAAGGCAGAGAAGGCGGAGAAAGCTGAGAAGGCAGAGAAGGGAGAAAGCACAGACGCTTCATCAAGCAAGCCCGTCGAGACGCCTGCCCTCATGGACCCCGTGTCCCTCATCCCCGAGCCCGCCGGCCTCACGCCCCTGCAGAAGTCGATGCGCAGCAAGCTCGCCAGCGCCCGCTTCCGCCACCTGAACGAATCCCTCTATACCAAGCCCTCGGCCGACTCGCTCTCGCTCTTCACCGAAGACCCGTCCATGTTCGAGGACTACCACCGCGGCTTCGCCCAGCAAGTCGAAGTGTGGCCGCAGAACCCCGTCGACGACTACGTAGAGAGCATTCTCAAGCGCGGCTCCATCAAGATCGCCAAAGACCCGTGGCGCGCCCAGATGCGCGAGCAGAAGAAAAAGGGCCCCCTCGTCGCCGCCGAAGACGCCTCTGAAGCCGACCGCCCCATCATCCCGCGCGGCAACAACAAACCCCTTCCCCGAGTCCACGGCGGCAAATGCCTCATCGCCGACCTAGGTTGCGGCGTGGCCTCCCTCTCCTACCGCCTCCAACCGCACCTCTCCTCCCTCAACATCTCCATCCAATCCTTCGACCTCTCACAGCCCTCCGGACCGAGCAAATCCCTCGTAACAATCGCCGACATCTCCTCCCTGCCCTTGAAGGAAAACAGCACCGACGTCGCCATCTTCTGCCTAGCCCTCATGGGCACAAACTGGCTCGACTTCATCGATGAAGCCTACCGCATCTTACGCTGGAAAGGCGAACTCTGGATCGCCGAGATAAAATCCCGCTTCGGCCGCGTCACAAAGAAGAAAGCCATCCCTATAAACTCCATCGGCAGCCTGAACAAGGGTTCCAAACCCCCACCTAAGAAACCCTCCAAGGGCGGCAAGGACAAGAAGAAAGACGACCCAGAGGGCATCGAAGACAGCGCCGACGAAGCCGAGCTCGCGCAAGCCGTCGACGGCGCCACAGGGCCAGAAGGCACAGACGTCTCCTCCTTCATCGCGGTGCTGCAGTCGCGGGGTTTCGTCCTCGACGCCCTGCCCGAACGGCCCGGCGACGCTATTGATCTCAGCAACAAGATGTTTGTGAAGCTGCAGTTCGTCAAGGGCGCGCAGCCTACGAAAGGTAAGAATAAGGGGACGGAGGGGACGAGTAGTGGTGCGAGAGGGAGTTTCAAGACGAGTAGTGCGTTGAAGATGGGGATTAAGGGGAAGAAGTTCAATGCTGTTAGCGAGAAAGAGGAGGAGGGGGCGGGCAAGGATGGGGAGGTGCTGAAGCCGTGTTTGTACAAGATTAGGTAGTGCGCGAGGTTCAAGGCTGTAGAGCACCAATCAGCAAATGCTCGAATCAAGTATGAATCAAGTACGTGTTATGGCTGTATTGTGTCTACCTAGTGTAGCTGATAGTTTCATGTCCTGCTACACCATTGTTTGTGTGTGTGTGTGTGTATCCGTCAATAATACAAAGGCAAGGCTGGTTGTCAGCAGAGCGTAAAAGGAAGGGTATCTTGGGTGCTGAAAGCATGTCGTTCGTGCTGTGCCTGGCGAGCTTGGCTCAGTTGAAGCCCATGAGGATGCTGGCCGCCATGTCGAGGTTGCCGCCCGTGGCTTCCAGCGCTGCGATTACCTGCGCCCGCCCGGAGCCGGTGCTGGCGATCAACGTCTGGACGTGGTCTTCAGGGAACGAAGCGCTTGATGATGCCGCGGGAGCCTTGCCAGCGGCACCGCTAGGCGCCGACTGTGACGATGGAGCGGAGGGCTCGGCGGCTGTCGTGGCACCTGCTGGTCGCACAGCACCCGTCTTCGCGCCAATCTCTGTCCCGTTAGGCCCTGCGACCGTGGGCTCGTTCATTTCGGCCTCCTCAAACGAGCGTGGGATCTCAGATTCGTGCAGGAACGGCACTTCGATGCCCTCGAAGCAGAGCGCGTTCTTCTCGAGGTCAATCTTGGCCTTGTAGCGCTTCAGCATGTCTAGCCCAAACAGCAGATCGACGTCCTTGCCCTCCATGACTGTAAACGCACAGGGCATCACGGCGCCACCAATCTTGATCTCCGCGTGGTGCACACGGCCCAGGATGCGCGCGGTGCCGACGCCACGGGCCACGCCAGCATAACGGGTATCCATGAGTCGCATTATACCGCACCGTTCGGCGCACTCCGGGGACATGATGGTGGCCTGGGCGCCCGAGTCGACAAAGGCCTTGACGGGCACGCCGTTGACCTCGGTGTTGACGTAGAGCATGTGCACGCGCACGAAGACTGGGTGGTGTTAGTGAGGGCAGGTAAAGAAGATTCAAGACAACACACCCTCTGGATTCTCGTTGTACGCCTTCTCAAGGTTCTCAACCACGCGGTCCTGACGAATGAGCTCCTCAATCTTGCGCTGTGCGTCAATGTTGAAGGGGTCCTCGTTGAGCTTCTGGATCTGCTCACGGCGCTCACGCTCGGCTTCCTGCTGCTGGCGCTGTCGCATGGTAAAGGCTTCTCGCCAGCTGTTGGAGTCGTTGACGGCGGCCGCAAGGTCAGGGTCCTGGTTGCGCAGGCCGGCGAGCTGGCGGGGGTCACTTAACAGCTGCTGGCGCAGGGCCTCTGGATCCGGGCCGGCGGCTGGCCTGGGCGTGTTTCTGCTCGGAGTGGACTGCTGGGGATTGGCGGGGCGGCGCGGTTGGCGGATGACGACGGCCAGCATCTCACCATCCCTTATTCCAGCCGCTTCGAGCGTCTGTGTCTCATCGGCGAGCGTCTGGCCGTTGAGGAAGATGCCCTGTGACGCGGCGGGTTTGCCCGTCTCGGCCTCGATGAAACCCTTGAGGTCCTGGATGGTAAGGCCGGGGGGCAGGTCGAGCGTCAGCAGATCGTTGTCCAGCTGGGTGCCGGACGAGGTGATGGATATGGTGACGCGAGGCCTGGCAGCGTAGCAGTCGACGGTTAGCAGATGGCCTTGGTGGGTGGCACAGGGACGCTTTGGGCGAGCACTCACATGGCGGGCTCCTTGCGTGTATGCAGCTGTGGCTGAAGGGGGCAAGAGGGTGTTGTACGTGTTGTACGTGTTGTACTGAGCGCGGCGGTGCAGTACAGAGTGTGGGTGGAGGATTGAAGGGTTGGAGGGGTGGAGGGGGAGGTGGTGGCGGTGCGTGTACAGAGTACGGCGCCGTTGTCTGGTGAAAGCGTGCACAAGGACACGCACTGGCAATCTGGCAGTCTGATGGTCTGGCAGGCTGGCAGCTGGCAGTGAGGGCGAATGCGCGTCAAACGCCGCTTGTGCCTGCTGGAAGGCGGTGGAAGTCGGTCGGCCCCGCGTTGGAGCGCCGGCGGACGGTTAAAACTAGACCGACTGAGGCAAACCGCTGGCACGCCTGGAGGGTGCGTGTACCGTGAGTGTTATAGCAACAGGTAGCAGGCGTACCCTGCGGCCTGTGGTCTGCGTCCAGGTCTGCGTCTGCGTCTGCGGCCCTGCGGCAGCGTTGGGCGCTGTCGTCTGTACGCGGACGCTGCATACTGTACATGTGTCATGGATAGTGCTGCCTGGGCGTACTGCTGGAGCGTGAAACGGCCGTTCTGCACGGCTGGCAGCGCATCCTGGTCCATCCTGGTCCATCCTGGTCGTTGGTCTTGGTCATGGCGGGGCAGCCTCGTCACGTGCCATGTCTACAGCACCGAAGACATGGTGAGCTGCAAAGTAAAAAGTGCTGGAAACCATGGTGAATGGAGGCCCATGCTGACATCATCTCGCCCTGCTAGCGAGTGACATCACAGCCGTGTCTGTCGACATCATCCACACGTACTGTTAGGAGCAAAGCGCAAGCCTCGAGCAAGCTCCAGCCACCGGGTTGGCCTGCCGTCTCGACAGCTCGGCTGCTGCTCGACAGGGCCGATCGGGCGCACAGCAGGAGAGTGCACCAAGAACAGCCTTGCCGCACTGTCATAGGCCAACAAGCGTGTCATGGAGGAGGAAGAGGGGGAGGGCGACGACGACGAGTCCTGCAAAAAGCAGCAACGACTGTCTCCTTGCTGGAGCATCAGTCCGGTTCTCAGAACATGCAAGCAGATATACACACGACATAGACATGCAGAAACAAAAACAGCATCGCACAGACAGATGGCTGCGAAGATCAACGGTTCGCCCTAGCTTCCCGCAACCGCCGTGTGGATCTGCACGGCAAAGGCTGAGACCTTGTGACGCGCGGGGCAAGGGTCCAGCCACATCCACCAACAACAACACACCACAGCTGTCTCCTGCACTCGTGCCCAGTTCTCACCATCAAGCACAACCCGCATAAACTGACCACCACCCGAAATGCCTCGCGACCTGCTGGCCGACAAGACCCTGGAGTCCATGCCCCAGCTGTCGAGAGAACCAGCGCCGGCCAGCCCGCCTGATGACAAGAAAAAGTCCAACCCCTACGGCACAAGCCTGGTCCTGGTAGAGGACCGTTTCAAGAACATGACCAAAATTCACCCCTTTTCCTCGCTACTCAGTGTAGACGACCTCGACGACTGCGATTGGCTCGAACACGCCGCCTTCGACCCAGTCGAGGCAGCCTCGCGGGAAAAGGTCAGTCAGCAGCTCGTACTCGTCTCGTCCATTTCGCTTGTCTATTTTCTGCGCTCATTTCCATGCGCCGTGCCACCTCGAACAACAACACCGCTTATGCGCACCATGCACCCTTACCTTGTAATCGACCCATCTCTGCAGCACCATCAGCAGTACCGGCGCCACATCCAAGTCAGCTGATCGCGAGAAAAGTCCTTCTCGCGTAACGCTTCGATATGGTTAATCGATACGCATTATGTTCTTGCTCTTCTGTGCAATGTTGCACTGTTCACAACCTTCACATGTGTCTGACTCGCCTCGCACCACCAGGCTAACGCTCTCAGATCGAGTACCGTCTCCGAACATGCGGCGAACTGTGCACTGGACTCTTCTCCTCGGCCTACCCCACCGCCACAGGATCTTTAGGCAGCATACAGAAGACGCGCGCCTTCCCCTCTGTCGACTCGCGCGACTCAGACCGAAAACGCATCTTGCTAGGCCATATCATCAGCACCAAGTCGGCCTCGAAACTCGTCACAGACGATGCAATGGACTTCCCCAAGGACTTCCGCTCAAACTACCAACTCGCGCCCACTACCGGCCACAACGAAGACGGTGGTACCGTATGCCTCCACTCGCTGTGCGTGCACCCAGACTTCCAACACCAGGGCCTCGGGCAGATTTTGCTGAAGAGCTACGTCCAGAGGATCAAGGACTCCGGCGTGGCGAAGCGCGTTGCCCTTATCTGTAGAGAGCGCCTCATTGGATTCTACGAGAAGGCCGGCTTCAAAAAGGTAGGGCCTAGCAAGTGCCAGTACGGTGGCGGGAACTGGTTCGACATGGTGATTGAGTTCGACACTGGGTTCGGTCATGATGATCAGGATTACTGAGACCTGCAATACAAAATCCTACTGCTGCATTACTGTTTACTTTCTGCTGTTGCAGCGACCTCTCACCGCACTACCTTACGTCTCTTAGCCCATCTCCCCTACACCGCCCATCCATCCAACGCTGAGACTCAGCTCCGTACTCCGAGCCCAGAAACGGCAGATTTACAAGCACAGGCGCTCGTTCCTAGCATCTCCCCGTCTTACAAACAAGATAATATACCACCTGCTCAGCAAACCAGACTGCACACCTTGCAGGGTGCAGTGACGAGCTTGAGAGTCGAAACCGCTTTGGAAGCGAGTGGATTCGTTTTCAAGGCTGATGGGGGTGGCTGGTTGGTCTGGAGTTCAGGAAGCCTGCTTCACTCTAAGCTAGGGGGTGGTGTTGGACTGGGTGGTTGTTAGGATGGAGGTTGGTAGCGGGGTTTCGCTGTCTTTTGGAGACGAGTTTGGTCTTTGCTAATGAGACAATAAGGGAGATGGAGATAGATGTTGCATGGAGATTTGTAGATATTAGATAGAGCTGTCTAGAAATTGTTGTGTAGTTGTGTATTTTATTTTACTTAACTTTGCTAAGGATATTAGCTAAGTAGAGAGAATAGAGAATTTAGTAGAGTATAAACCTAGATTAGCTCTTGGTTTTAGATAGCTAGATATACTACTAAGATCTTTACTACTATTGTTATGTATATAGTAGTGTAGCTTACTATGTTTTGCTAATTATCTAAGTTCTAAGATTTAGAGATTATCTTAGTTTGTACTATCTTTTTATTTTCTTTCTTCTTAGTTGTATTCCTTTAATTTGTGGTAATAAAGCTCTGTTTAAACTACGTGTAGAAAGAATAGATTGTTTGTAGAAGTTGCTCTTTTTACCAAATCTGTGAGGCTCCTTGGCTAGGGTCACGGAGGAACAGGATCACAACACAACAAAGAGTAGTCGTCTATAATCACAAGGTCGTAGATTGGCAGTAGACTGTTCGCTGCCGTGCAGCGAACAGCCACGAGGGACTATAAATACTTAGTCAGCCCTCTCTGGGGTCAGCTGACGTGCTTTTGTCCCCTAGAGGAGCGGGGTGCTGACAGGATCCATCTACCATCGTGTTAGAAGTACGTAACACCATTTGGCGCTTTCTACTATTAATTAAACCGTGTCTTGCAGGTGGAAGACTGCAGAGCTGTACGACACCAGCGTCTACTAGCAGCTCTCGTACATTGCGGCTGGGTGTTGATTTCTAAACAGTTCTGATTACTCCAATTCCGGCCTGTTCCGCGACGTCGTAGATGGCATGGACAACTGGAACCACATCGCGGCTTTTCAAAGGAACCCGATGCACGCCTTCCCACTCCACTAGCCTTGCAGACTCACGAGAACAATACTCGTAAAGTAGTTTTTGGTGGAGAGGGAGTCCTGCGTCAGCCAATCCGTGCACGTGTAGAGTGGGTACTCTAACTACCGCCTCTTCATCCATCTTCCTCCCGGCCCAGAACCTCTCTGACGGGATATTACCAGCACCGATTAATGCCGGGCTAGTCAGAATCTCTGGTTTCAGGTTGATGAGGGGTGCGCTTCCAGCCAGCAAAATCCCGAATCTCCAGTGTAGGTTTGGAATGTTGGTCAATCCGACAGGCACACCCTCGCTTTCTGCTCGAGCTTCTCTGGCTTGCTGCTCAAGCAGGATGCTCGCGCACACCTTTGAACCCTGGCTAAAGCCCATAAGCCCAACCCACTCCCCAGTAGCCCCTTGTCGACTATCGTTCTCCATGGCTGTCCTTAACGCGTAGCCTATCTCTTCTACACATGCCTCATCATCAATCTCAGCATGCTCCGGGAACGCTCTGAGCCAACGCCGAAAAGGCCCATAGGGGCCATAGACTTCAACAACGTCAGGGTGCGGATCGCAGAAGAACGGCGCGTTAGCCCATACAAGATGGAAGGACGTCTTCAAGTGCCGTATGAGTGATCGCGATTGTGCTTCGAAGATGGCTGCGTTGACGCCGCCGCCATGTAGGCACAATATTCGGGGCAGGGCTTTGGTGTCTGGTCCAGTGACAGGCGTCTTGAAAATAGTCGAGGAGTCTCTCAAAAGCATGGCGAGATTCTGGTTACAGCGACGGTACCGTTGCGGAAGAGAAGCAGTACCGTGGTGGCGGCGGACATTGCAACACCTACCTGGGCACGCAGGGATGGATAGTGGGCCCGGTCTTTGTCAGAACGTTGTACGTTAGATTGGGAGGTGCGTTGATCCGAATCCGAAATGGAGGGTCTGCCAAGGTTCGAGAGTCTTGGGTCGGCCGATCTCGTGCCACGTTCCCGGACCGTTCCTGTCTTGGCACCAAGACACGCCTCGTGTACATACTAGAGTTAAGACCCGTTAGATCAAGTGGGGCAACTGTCCCTTATCTACCGTGTTGAGGCTGGATGTCTTGGATGTCTTGGCTTTCTATCCAGCATGCGAATCCGTCAATGATGCGCGTCATATTTGATTACCATCTTGTAGTCTCGGCCTCACCGTGTCAGCCTTGCGTAATCACAGCCTGAATGGGAATAAGTGGTTATTATCTGCCACGCCACGTGTTTCTACTGTGGTTGCTGGCATAAGTGGTGTAGGTGGAGAACTGCGACGTGCGTCCAGAGGTACGGACCGAAAACGTAAGAGCTCGCAATTCTTGTCTAAGCTCATAAACGCAACACTATCAACACCATCAAGCCCTCTTTTAGAGTTTACTCTTAATGGATTTTATAATTAAATCTTAACTCTAAAGAACTTCTATACTATTTAATAGATTTATTTTTGTTTTCTAAAGAGTTAATAACTTAACTAATTCTTTATTTATATAAGTTTAATTATATTAATAGATAAGAAGATAATAAAGAGAGTTAGAACATAATACTAATAATCTTACCTATATATTCAAGATAGCTTATTACATTGTAATATATAGATAAATTTATTATCTTTTCAGATATAAAACTATATATATAACTAATAGACATATCTTTAAGTTATTTTACTTTACTTAATATATATGTTTATAATCTTATAGTAGTTTTTAAGAGAACTAGTATAATAGTGTATAATTAAAGGATCTTAGAAGATAGATACTTAGAACAATAGATTCCATTAAGAACTAAGATAGTAAGATACTATGTTTTATTTTTATCTGGATAGAAAACTACATAATAGATATAAAACTAGAGATAATTAGTAACTATAAATTATCCATATTATAAGATAGTATTTTAAACAAATTAATAAGTATAAAAACAAAACTTAGAGATATATAACTAACTTATATACTTAATATAATATAGAGAATTTTAGTAGTAGTAGTATTAGTCTTAATAGTAACGATATTCTAAGTATAATAGATAAGTAAACTAACTTCTATTCTCTAGATCTATATATTAAATATTAAAGTTTAGTTGTTAATCTAAGTTAAGTAATTCTATATATATAAAGAGTTATAGCTACTTTACTTATTGTCTAGATTATATTTTTAATCTAGTCTTAACCTTTACTTCTCTTCTATTAATAATAGCTATAAAGTATAGAGTATAAAGAATCTTTAGAATAGAGCTATACTTTTAATTTGCTAATTTACTATATTTCTATACACTATGTAGTAGAGATAAAGTAGATGTATTGCTAGCAAGGTTCTGTGCATAAGACTAGTTCTATTAATCTTTGCTGGGTATAGAAGTGGGACACGGTGTAGCCAAAGAGATAGACGAAGCAAAGGTTTCAAGGTCTTTGGTGCATGCTGATTGGCTGAGGCTGGTTCTTCCATGAGCCCTCTACGGACCGCAACATCATCGGCGCGCCACGGTACCCCCGAGTCTGTACCTGAGGTGGGTCCTGACTCTGTACCGGCCCGCGACATCCCGGTTAGTAGTACCGGGTGTGCGTCAGTACGGCTTGTATAACATCAACCGCCTAGCTGGATCGTGGCAATACAATTCCAGGGTCCACCTGCAGCGAATCGTCTTGTCCCAACAAGTATGTCCTCCGTCAATCTAGATTCAGAAACCCCACGCTCTCGTCAACAATCTGGCGTAGCATGCGACGAGTGCCGTAGACGGAAACTTCGTTGCGATCGAGGTCAGCCTCAATGTGGCGTGTGTCGGGATTCCGACACAACATGTGTCACGACAACGGTACGACAACCTCGTGGTCCGAGAAAAGGTCATCTACGCGCGTTACAGTCTCGAATCAGTATGTTTGCACCAATTTTTCTCTCGTCAAACTAACACCCTACAGTCGCCCTCGAGCAACGCCTCAGCAGTGAAGGACTAGAAGATACTTGCGAGGACGAGCTCATACGATTTCCTGATGAGACAAATTCTTTTCCAGATCATTCTTTTCCAGATCGTTCTTTTCCAGATCTCGTACCTGCATACTCCCAGGATAGCTTTGAGAAAGAGGGTTCCAACAGCAGCTCCTCGAATGGTTTTGGCGTCGACATTGTCTTCTCACAACCCGGCTCGACCATGACCATGCCTTTGGCAGGGTTATCACCAATCAGTTTTATTAATGATCTGACGAAGTCGGACCTGTGAGTTTGCTTATAAGCATCAGTACAGATATCCAGCTAACCAACATGCGCTGTAGGGATCACCTCTACTTTGATAGATTTCACAGCTTTTTCCCTATCCTCAACAAGCGACACTACTTCGCACGGGCCCGAAGAATATGCACCGAAAGCGACGTCGATTCATTCCACTGTCTTCAACATGTTATGTGGACGCTCGCCGTTTCCACCTCAAGCCAGTTCCAGCATATCCAAGACGATCTGTACTCGCAAACAAGGCTCTTGATTGAGAACCTTGAAACGAAGCAACCTCAGTTTGACTGCATTGATCTTGAGCAAGTCCAGGCTTGGGGATTGCTGTCTGTGTATGAATTTATGCATATAGGTTATCGACGGGCATGGATGAGCGCGGGGAAGTTTTTTCGCTACGTGATACTCATGAAGCTACACAATGTGGACGGGCTCGATGGTATTGCAGCCAATCGACCCCAGACATTAAACGTCACTGAGATCGAAGAACGAAGGCGGACGTTCTGGATGGCTTACACGATCGATCAAGTCACCAGTTTGCTAGACCGCTTACCGTTGACCTTCGATCAGCACATTGTAAGAACTTGCCTTATATTCGCATCGGTAGCTGGAGGACTAATAAGCTATTGAAGATCTTAACCCGCCTACCCTGTTCCGAGAAAGAATTTCAGTCAGACGAGGCTGTGGTCACAGAGTTTTTGCGCAGCCTGCCTCTCCACACCGATAACCGACCACCATCTACGTTCACAGACTCCATTCAACTGATCGGTATATGTGGACAATTATTATCACATCAACAGCAAGGTGTTGTTGAGAACACGCAGGGTTTGATATCACTACCTTTGTGGGACATACAGCAACAGCTTGATGCAGGGCTCGAACAAGCCTTGAAGGGCATGTCTCTCGATGACCCATACACATTGATCTTTCAGGGTCCGATGGTCTATTTCACAGTGCTAGCAGCACAAGCCTCTGCTCTAGTGTCGTTTACATCCTGTCGCACAGCACCATGGGCTATGGAAGATACCACTCAAGGTACGGCTCAGCGTGAGAAAAGAGCAATGGAGGCAGCGCAACAAATGACCACGCTCTCAAAAGCGCTGATCGAGTTGAGCTATTTCAAGGTATTATGTCCTGCTACTATGTCTTTGTAGGTGATAACTCACCACTATCTAGATTCACCCTTTCACGCCGGTTCTTCTCTATCTTTGCGCAGAGTTCATTAGCTCGAACCCTCACATCGACTCGACCTTTGAGATGCAGCTAGAACTACAGAATGTGCTGCATACTTTAAGTCATGTCAACCGTACTGCGAAAGAGTGCTTGGCCAGACTCCACATGGTTTGACAGGAAGCGTTCGAAGATTCACCGGCGTTCTCCATTTGAGTCTGTCTGACTTGCACAAGTAATAATCATTGTAGAGATGTTTTTGAATGGGATAACAAGCGCCTGAACGATATTATAATCATTGAGCCGATAAAATGCTACATTGACCTCAGTACCCGGTTGCACAATAGATCTACCGCTCAGTGAGTAGCAAAACTAGCAGATTCCTTAGGGTGACCTGGGGCGGGTTCATCGATTTCGGCAAAGTTCCCCTCTTCAGGATTCTCTTCGGGCCTCTTGCTTCCAGGTGGTCCCTTGAACAAAATAACAACCTCTTCAAAGTACTTGTTCGTCTTGTCGAACCACTTATCGATCTCGTCCTTAGCCTCGCCGGTCAACTTGCCCTCAAGCGCTTTCTCGAAGGACTGATAGAGGTGGAAATGTCGCTCGATTCCAGTCCCGACATTCCAAGCCATAATCGGTGTCTCGAGATGTCTGACCGCCACAAAGCTGTAAAGAAGATGCGTCATGCCCCAATCCATGTTCTTGACTTCCTTGGCAATCAGGATAGTTTCCGCCTCGCTGAAGCCCCATCGATGGCGTAGAACGAGTTGCTTGGCACGGAAAAGCGACGCAGCCATGATGTCCAGAGCGCAATGAAATGTGAAGTCGGCCTCCGGATCTTGGGTTCGTTGCCACTCGTCTGTTGTGCCCTCTACGATGCCCATCTCAAGAACGTACTGAGAGAGCTGAGCTTGGATGTCTCTAATGTTCCAGCGAGGGCCGAAACGAGACAGTTGTGCGACCGTTGCAGGTGGTGGCGGCTCGTGGTGGACGGGAGCTACCGCAATCCTAGCCTTGCCCGTTTGAGGATTCGGTGGTGTCTCGGGAAATTCATAAGTGCCGGACATCTTGGAGCAATTTGATGAGGAATATGTTTTGGATGGTACAACTAGAATCAAAGGTCTGCTGTCAATCGAATGCTGATGATTCTGTCAGTCGATGACATGCTTGTTGTATATAGATTATGTTATTGTTGTGCTTGTAGAGTAAAGGCAGACGCTCTGAAAACAGTCGGAGTTTAGTATGGAATAGCCTTTCTGAGGCAGCGACCGGCCCTTTACAGACGCGCACTTCTGGGTAACAGAGTGGGGCGATTCACGGATGACCTGTAATGTTGTTCATCCGGCTCCGTCGCTCTTACCGCCTCCTGAGCCCTTGCAATCGCTAACCGGGCCGGTGAAACACCGGAATGCCAAGCCCGATAATTGACTCTTCACTACAGAAGGCGGAGTTTCTGTTGTACCGGAGCCTTCGTCGAACAATCTACGTCACGATGGTCAAAAACTATACACTAAGAGGTTGTTCAAGGGGAGGTGGATTGTCCTTTTGCCGTACAGCACTGCGGACAATCAGACTTCTACATAATCGACTAATTGCGCGCCTAAATTGATTAAAACTCACCAATCTTACCGCGCTTTCGCTTACACCGTACACATCTCAATTCACTGGCCACGTTCTTCACAGCTCTCAATCGGACTTTCATAGCCAACTTTCACACTTCGAACGTATCCTGGCATTATGCCTATTAAATTTTACAATCACATTGGTTTCAAGAAAGGCTACAACTTTATACTATGGTTCATCTTCGGCGGCGCGATGATCGGCTGTGAGAAGTCATTTAATCAGTCCTGTACACGAACCTTCGCTGACCATTCAAAATACAGTTGTGCTTGCCCGTGCTATGTATCTAGACTTCAACGGCCAGTATTGCCCCTCCGAGGCTCGCACGAATGGTAGCGGCGCAGCGCCCGGAGAGTGCTACTACTATAGGACCTTCTCAAGGTACAAGATTGGTATTCTACTGCACCTTGCGGGTATCTTGCCTGCCTCTGCCATTGCTGTCATACAGTTCACACCTTTTATCCGCCAAAAATGGATCATTGTGCATCGTATTGGTGGGTACGTAGCAATAGTGCTCTACATCATAAGCTTGGCTGGGGTTTTGATGATTGCACGTCACGCACTTGGTGGATCTATCGATGTGCAGGCCTGGTGCGGCTTCGTGGGGTTTGGTGTTCTTGCTTGTTTCGGATTGTCATGGTACAACATCAAGAGACTGCAGATTGAACAGCACCGGGCGTGGATGCTTCGAGGATGGTTTTATGTGCGTGCGACACTTTCAGCTCCCAAGCAGTCTCGCTAACATCTTGAACAGGCCGGCTCTATCATCACATCAAGGCTCATCATGATTATTGCAGCGTTGATCACGTCGAACCGGGGCTACTATGCCGTCTGGACTTGCGCAAAGATCCTCTCGACATATCCCGATAGATCGGTCGAAACTCTAGTACAGGACTATCCATCTTGCACATCATGGGCTGATGGTAGTAATTCATCGCAGGTTGCCCCTGTTCCTGCGAGATTCGCTGGTGGCTCGTCGGCAACTGTTGGTGCGGCATTGAACATCAGCTTTGGGGCAGCCCTGTGGCTTGCTTTCAACCTACATGCGTTGGGAGTGGAAATTTACGTAAGTGAATACGCCTTCTTCACTGGAATGTCTCGGCTAATAAAACGACAGTTGGCTCTCACTCCGAGAGAGGCGGAACGACTAAGGAAGGTTAGCTATGCCCGACAATTAGAAGCAGGGATGCAAAATCCAGGATCAGCGGGCCTCACTACGGATAGACTGGGTGACTCTGAGAGGTGGACTGTTCCTAGGAAGAGAGCAAGCCAGGATTCTGTAGACGCTGCGCTGGTCCAGCAGACTGAGGCTAAGTAAAGTCCCAACCAAAGCTGGACAACGTCTGTGTCGAGGACTCTGAATTGCGAGATGGTCAGCACAGTAAGCCCAACAAAGTCCCGTATTCCTATGATAGCTCAGAGATGTGGATATCTGTTTGCTCGAGATCCGAAACCCCATACGCTCTACCAGATATGCGGAGCGTTTCCCCAGGGTGCATGTGTCGGTGTAGTTCATCAACAGGGTTTCGGGAGCCTGGAATCACTTCGAAGTTGGTCTCGAGACAATTTTCAATGTCTCATAGGCTTTCTTGACAGTCTTTCGAGTCCCTCTAGGTCTCAAGAACATGTGCAACAACCGAATTAGAGCGCCGAAGTTGGAGAATTTGGAAAGCACAAGTGATGCGCATTAGAAGGGCCACCCCGAGTAGTTCGGTGTAAATACTTTGCTTTCATCTACCTAGACACACTTGCCCAAAGACTTGTTTCTATTGTAGAGTGTAGGTACTTGTTAATATATCTCCTGAATTGCATATGTGCATCGTGCCCACTCAGGGTCTTCCATCAGACCCTGCAGCTCCATGTCTGGTAAGCAAACAAGAATGAGATAGTCGCCCGACTTCTCCTGTGGATAGATGTAGAAAGTGTTCACGGTAAGTCCTAGATGCGGACGGCGTCCAAAATCCGACTTGCCTAGGATACCGTAGTCAAATCCATTGACCTTGGCGTTCATCATCGACGAATGTCCCACATCAGTCTGTAAGTTCATACCTCCAGAGTACATCAATTGCGTCTTGTCGTCAACAGAGGCAACAAAAGTGGCGTAAGAGCGAGCAGAAAACTCGTTATTCACATCGTCGAGATCCTTGCGCAGACGAGTTGTAACAGTGGAGAGTGGTGCATCAACGAGTTCCTGAAACGTCATGCGAGATGGTGATATATAAACCATCTGGCCCAGATATCCTGGAGAGACACCGAGGACTGGTCGAGTATCGATGGCGCGATTGAACTTGGATACTGTTGTGGGAGCCAGTCCAGTTTTGATTCGTACGGATGCCAACGACTTCCAAAAGAGAGCACAGATGGCATCGTTGGGCGATATGAAGGGCACCTCCTCGTCATATCCGATAGGATCTTCAGCAGCCTTTTTAACATCGGCGACTGCTTCCTTGCGGAAGAGAAAGTTCTGCCATCTTCCACCGGGTCGGGCGGGAACGAACTCGGGCTCTGGATCTGGTTTCAGGAGCCAGCTATGGTCGAGCAAAGGTTCGAAAGGATCCATCAGACGAATAACACTAGCAGGATCTTGGTTCGCGGCTGCGATAATATCCTCTGGAAACGGTTCCCCTCGAAGCGCAGACGAGAGTAGTGTGATGATGGTGAAGAGACCAGTGCCGTCGACAACATTGTGTTGATTTGTGTAAGTCAAAAGAAAGCCGCCCTTCACGAATGTGACTTGGATCATCGCTGGCGGCGCAGGCCCGATGACTTCAGTGTCGTATCTTTCAGGAAAACCAGGGTATGGACAGAGAACCTTGCCGTCTAGCATGTAGAAAGGCGCGTTCGCGGCGCACATATCAGCGTATGGTGGCAATAGATCGGTGGCATCTTTGATCTTGAGAAGGCCATGAGGAGGGACCCCAGAAGGCCATGCTTCAACACGTATTGTTCCTGAGGTTCCATTCGCTCCGACTGTATGGACCACTTGTCCGGTGAGCCACGGAATCGCGTCTAGGATCTTGCTGGTCGCGTCGCGAAGGGCTGAGATGACTATCTCTTGGGTGAGATCATCTCTCCAGGGAAAAAGAGCAACGCCATGGTTGTACGTTTTTAATTGAGGAAATTGTCCGAGGACATCAACGCCGCGGGGCAGACCGGACATGCTGAGTTGCGATGCTGATTGATTGAGCTCAGCAAAATCAAGGAATTGAACTGTTTTGTCTTGCGTACTCCAGAGGCAATCGCGACTTTTATTGATATCCAATAATATTTGTCTGTCTCGGTTTCAAAGGTTTTTACAAACCAGCCGTAGAGTGTCTCGCTTTCGTTTTTGTGGTCATGTGTGGGTTCGAAGAAACTCCGAGCCCCGGACCTCATGCGGACTTACCCAAGTAGCCACTGAGACTTTTGTTGACTGCGTACCACAAACTGGGCCTCGACGGATTGGCTAATCTTCAACCGGATGTCTTTATATTGCCGAGGTCGGCTCGCGGATCGAATCCGGAGTATTTGATTCATTTGTTGCACGGGGCAACAAGCTCTTCTGCACGAACGCAAGGAAAGGCACCCTCCTATGCTCCCATCACCACACACTCATATCGAAGGTTCGATCACTACCAAATCAGTATTCAGAAACACAGAATGGCGCAGCCCGCAGCCGATACCGACATGCTCGAGAAACCCAATGATGGCCGTCTGCAGGTCGCCATCATTGGTGGAGGGATCACTGGACTGGCCCTTGCTGCCGGCCTTCTCCAACGCAACATCGATTTCAAGATCTATGAGCGAGCCAGTGCCTTTCGCGAGATCGGGGCCGGCATCGCGTTCACCCCAAACGCTGAAAGGGCCATGAAGTTGCTCAATCCCGCCATCCATGCCGCTTACCGAAAGGTCGCCGTGCAGAACGACGAAGATTACTTTTACTACATGGACGGATACAACTACAGCAGCGAGAGACCAGAACATGAAGAAACCATGCTCAAGCTGTACTTGGGTGAGCGAGGTTTTGAAGGGTGTCGAAGGTCTGATTTCATGGACGAAATGGTCAATCTAATTCCAGAGCGTGATTTACAGCTCAACAAAGACATCGTCTCCGTAACCGAGAGAGAAGATAGTGGACTCATTCACCTGGTCTTCAAGGACGGCTCAACTGCAACCGCTGACGTTGGTAAATACTGCCAACTCTTTTGCGAGCTTAGTGCTGACAACCGACAGTGATCGGCTGCGACGGTATTCATTCAAAAATGAGGGAGCTGTCTCTTGGTCAAGACCATCCGTCCTGTACCCCTTCCTATAGTCACAAATACGCCATCCGAAGTCTGGTTCCAATGGAGAAAGCCCGAGCCACCCTAGGAATATTCAAGACATCGAATCGTGTCATGCATTGTGGTCCAAATGCTCACGTCTTGACATTCCCTGTAGCAAACAACACGCTACTAAATGTGGTTGCTTTCGTCACCGACCCACAAGACTGGACAGCACCAGATGGGAAATTCGTGGTTCCCGCTGCCAAATCAGAGGCTACAAAGGCATTTTCAAGATTCAGCCCAGTTGTCCAGGGCCTAATGAATCTACTACCCGAGGACCTTGACAGATGGGGAGTTTTCGACACATATGAACGTCCTGTGCCTTCCTATGCAAATGGTCGCCTTTGTCTTGCCGGAGACGCGGCCCATGCTTCTTCTCCTCACCACGGTGCTGGTGCGGGAAGTGGTATCGAAGACTGTCTTACATTAGCTGCGCTTCTGCAAAACGTGTCTGAGCGAAGCAAGCTTCGTAGACCCAATGCTGTTCGTGTCGCACTCCAGGTGTACAACGATGTACGTTACGATCGCTCCCAGTGGATTATGGACACGAGCAGAGCTATCGGCGAGATCTACGAATTCCAAGGCTTGAATTCTGGCTCGGATCACGCCAAGATTGCTCACGAGATTCATGATCGTTCGCACCAGATTTGGGATTACGACATCGATGCTATGGTCGATGATACAAAGAAGCGTTTCGAAAAAGCGATGAAGGAAATCCCTCCTTCGGTGGTTATCGAATTGGGTTCTGAGTCTGACGACCTACCTGATACTCCACATCCGTGGCTGGACGGAATACGTTTGTAAGTACATCGGAAACATTTAGCATTAGAGTAAAACAGCCGTCGAATGCGGTATCATCTTCGAACCACCCTTTTGTCTAGGCTGGACTACGCTGACACTTTGTTCTAAACTTCAGGTGGGCCTTTCTGATATCAATGACGCTCGTGTATTTCTTGATGATGTTGGATATGTCGATCCTATCTACAGTAGGTTTTGGTTGTGCTGAATCGGCATCGATTTGTTCTAACATCTTTGCCAGGCTATTCCTTATATCACCGACGAGTTCCAATCACTGCTTGATGTGGGCTGGTATGGATCTGCGTACCAATTATGCGCGTGAGTTTAAATCAAGTGAGAGTGGTAACCATCTAACACGCAATCTAGTGCATCCTTCCAACCACTGACTGGAAAGATGTATGCTCGATTCAATTCAAAAGTGCTCTTTCTGGGCTTCTTCACGATTTTTAACATTGGCTCTGCGATCTGTGGCGCAGCACAGTCCTCAGCTATGCTGATTCTCGGACGATTTGTTGCGGGATTGGGTGGTGCCGGCCTTATGAATGGAGGCTTCACGATGATCCACGCTTCAATACCCCCGGCACGACGACCTAGCATGCTTGGATACTTTATGGCATGTGAGTAGTTAATGCAAGAATTTCTGCGAATGGACACTGACAGACCCAGTCGGCAATCTAGGCTCTGCTAGTGGACCTCTCATAGGAGGAGCCATCACAGACTTCGTCTCCTGGCGTTGGTGTAAGTGTATACCATCTCATGGTCCCTCAATCACTGACAGTCATCAGGCTTCTACATAAATCTTCCGGCCGGTGCGCTCGTTTTCGCTGCTCTTCTGTTTCTGGATATCCCCGAGCCACTCGTCAAACCTCACTGGAAGGAAGTTCTGAAACACCCCATGCAAGAATTCGATCTGATTGGATTCGGATTGTTCGGTCCTGCTGCAATCATGCTCTTCCTCGTCCTAGACTTTGGCGGCAATCGCTTCGCCTGGGACAGTCCAGAAGTCATTGGCCTGTTTTGCGGGACTGGCGCTATGTTTGCAATCTTCTGCTTGTGGAACTACCGGAAGGGTGTCTCTGCTCTCATACCGGTCTCCATGCTGGGTAGGCGAGCTGTCTGGTCAAGCTGCGCGACAATTTTCATCATCTCTGGTACGGTGTTTGTCACCGCATATTACCTACCACTATACTTTCAAGGTGTTAAGGCCGACACCCCATTTGAAAGCGGCTACAATTTTCTACCGACAATTCTGACGCAAGTCGTCTTTACTCTTCTTAGCGGAAGACTCGGTGCGGCTCCCCACTATTCACACAAGGCATGTGGCTGACAACAGTATAGTTCAAAAATTTGGTTACTACCTACCTTTCATACTGCTCGGTGGAGCGTTGAACTCTATTGGCTCTGGCATGTTTACAACTCTGTCGACCTCAACCAGTACAGCAAAACTCGTGGGGTATCAATTGATCTCGGGAACTGGTAGAGGCCTTGCGCTTCCAATGGTATGCACCATCTTTCTCGTGTTACCAGTTCCGACACTGATACATTTTAGCCAATGATTGCTTTGCAAAGTAACCTCCAGCCAACCGAAGTACCAATAGCACTGGCAACCTTCGTCTTCTCTCAACAGATCGGTGGTGCACTGATGACAGTCATCGCCCAAACCATATTTACGAATGAGCTTAGGAATAATCTGGAGCGCCTCATACCCACGGTCGAATCGGCTCAGATCATTGAAGCAGGGGTAACGCGCATGAGATCTCTTGTGAATTCAGACGAGCTACCACAGCTTCTGAAATCCTACAGTAACAGCATAGCGATGACTTTCTATTTTGGTACTGGTATGTCGATCTTGGGTGTGTTCGCAAGTTGTTGGATGGGATGGAAGGATGTCAGACCGAAGACGTCCTAAGCTCTCAGTCTTGTAAAATACAAGGGAAGAATGCCAGTAGCATTAGAAAATCTAAATCAGGGATCTGTTCGGTTGAACGTCTTGATTGCAATGCTAGCATATTTAATTAGAAGGAAATGAACACTGAAGTGCTGAATTCTATGTCTGAAAGCCATTCGCTTGACTTTGCTTGTATATCTTCCAGTCTCTTAAACCCAGATCAAGAGAAACTAGACCCGTTGGGGCCTTTCTTGGAGTCTCAAGGCAGCTTCGTGATCTTGTCTTCGAAACCAAGTCATTGATGAGAACAGGTCCTTTGTGAGCAAGCAAGAACAGACAACAGCATTCATTTCGTATCAGAGAGGACCCTATAACAAAGCACACGTCCTTCTTCTATGCTGATATCTCAACCTTCGTCACACTTGTCGCTGTTGAACCCTTTTCGAGGAACTTGCTCCTCTCTTCACCTAGCGATCTTCTTAGCCTCATCATGAAATGTTCTCTAACGCCGAAATGGTGACCAGATCCATCTAGTGACTGTGTTTCCAGCTTCATGTTACCGTTTAGGAAAAACGGGGCGGAATAGCGGTGCTGCTCGCCGAAGTTGATGACACGATGCAAAGAACTACGATAATAACCAGCCGTCCACTTCTCAACCAGATCACCAATATTCACAACGTAAGAGTCTGGTGTTACGGGAACGGGTACCCAGCTCTCAGTAGGCGGGTACCAGACCTCGAGGCCCTTTGTTCCCGGTTGCTGCAGAAGAAAGGTTATCCCACCAAAGTCTGTATGCGCGCCAGCTGGTCTGCAGTTAGCCCTGATCAAAACCCGAGACTAGCATGATGGTATTACCTCCAAGTTGTCGGGGGTCAGTGGATAGCTGAGGGGGGTAGTGTAGCAACCGCAAGTTGCCTGATGGATTGATGAGAAACTCGTCAAAAACGTCCGGTTCACAGCCCCACTCTTTGGGGAGACCTAAGGCCAAGATCCCCAAAACCTTCTCGGCGAGCTTAACCATAGTGTCTCGATAGTTCATGACAGGTGTTTGAAATTCACTTGCTGTCAGAGACTTTGGCCACTGATTAGGACCCGTCAAAAAAGTGCCCGCGTCAGGGTGATCTAGCGGAATCTCGGCGCCAATAACGAAACCCTGTTGAAGATTAGAGATATTTTGAAAGTACTTTCGAGTTAACACTTACCTCTTTCATGTCGGGTAGTGTCCCTGGCTCCGAGGTCTGGCCTCTGTAAACTTCATACCCGCGGTTCGATGCTCCTAAAGCGTTCTCAATGAAAACAGACATCTTCTCCTCCTGGGGAAGATCAAAGAAACGCTGGGCACATTCAAGCGCAGTCTCTTGATCCTTCAGAGGAATGCCGTGACCAACGATAGTGAAGAAACCGTAGGTACTAGCGGCATTGCATATGGCTGCAACGACTGCTTGTTTGCTTTGGGGCGTGGCATCTGCGGCTAGGTATGGAGTGAGGTCGATCGTAGGGATCGAGGCTTTAGTGGCCATCTTTTGTGTTGGAGTGGAACAGAAAACGAGGACGTTTCGATAACTTGGGACAGAAATGCTGTGCCTTCTGCTTATAGACAGTAGAAGCACTTTTTTTAAACTGGTTCATCTTGTAACAATGCCTGTAGTGAGGATTCGAAGTCCCGCATCCTATGAAAACCTTTTACCGAAAGAAACTCCGCGCACAACAACAACAACACACCAGTATCAAGAGGCCGTTCGTTCAAGCCCCTAGCAACTGTGGTTTCAATCCCAAGCCCAGTCTAATACGCAAGTCGAACGGCCTCCGATTGGTAAATGCAGAATTCCAGTAGTCACCAGGGCTAATGAAGCATCCAGTCTCCTATACGGGCTTCATACGGATCCGGAAAAACTTTCGTAGCGCTTCTTTGTATTATCAAGTCTGAAACCGTATCAGTCTAATCCTGAAGCTACTTTACTCCATCGGAGTATTGACTATGCTTTAAAGTACATCGAGTCGTAATGAACGGTTTTTGTAGCACCGAGCTGTAATTGCTCAATCGAAGAAAAAACCAAACGCAGACATGAGGTTGAAAGTTTTTGTTGCCAGTCGTACATAACCAATATCTTCTGCGATCTTGGCTATAATTCTACAATTTGGACAACAGCAGTTTTCATCTCGATGCATGTTCTGCTCACTGGGGGCAATGGCTATCTGGCTGCTCATATACTCGATCTGCTTCTTGAACGCGGGTAGGAGTTTGTTCGATTCATGCCATGAACTCATGCTAACGAGGATGGAATCAGCCACACCGTAGTTACGACAGTCCGCAACCACGAAAAAGCAAGTCGCATTAGGGCTCTTTATCCTACGCTCCCAAAGCATAAGCTCGATTTTGCTATTGTATCAAACATTGCGCAGCAAGATGCTTTCGACCAAGCAGTGCAAGCGGAACCTCCCTTCGACGCAGTGATCCATACGGCCAGCCCTAATGTTAGGAGCTGCAACGACGTGCAGAAAGAACTATTGGATCCAGCCATCATTGGTACAACAGGCATCTTGTCTTCCATTGCACGTTTTGCACCATCTGTGAAGCGTGTGGTCTGTGTTTCTTCTATCGCTGCTTTGATCGATGCGGCAAAGGGCAATTGGCCGGAGCACACATACACAGCAACTGATTGGAACCCAATCACGTTGGAAGAGGCGCTCGACAACTCTAGCTGGATCCCCGGATATCGTGGTAGCAAAACTTTTGCTGAGCGCGCCGCTTGGGCGTTCATGGATCGAGAGAAGCCTAGTTTCACGCTGACCACACTCGCGCCCCCTGGCATATTTGGGCCCATGGTCAAGTATCCAGGGTACCCAATGGAGACCCCAAACGCTTCCAATGGGATTTTTGGCAGTCTCCTCCAGGGTAAGGTGCTTCCGACTGCCCTCTATACCTGGATTGATGTGAAAGATGCTGCTCTTGCCCATGTCATGGCTATTGAAAACGAAGCTTTTGGTGGTGAGCGCATTCTTCTCGCGTCTTCAGAGCAGCTGTGCAACAAGGATCTACTGGAAATTATCTACGAAAATCATCCTGAGCTTCGCGAAAGACTTCCGGCAAGACACACGTGGCAGATCGCGGGGTACCCAGAGGGTGGTGCGTACAAAGTCGATTCTGCGCGAGCGAGGGCTCTCATCGGGCGCGACTTTGTTCCGTTGAAGGACACTGTCAGGGAAACGGTCGGTATGTTCAAGGAATATTTCCAAATCTGATTGGGTCTGAATTTCCGAGATGAAGGACGCTAGCGTGCGTGTCATATTGCAACATGGTTGTTTGCTCACGCTACGGATTCGGCGAATCTCAAAAGTCCGCAGCTTTCGACGAAACTCCGACAATCCGACCCGAAGCGCATATGACCAAGATTTTGATATCGTGATCTGATCAATTCCACTTTGTCCAGAATCGTTTTCCATAATGTGGGGCTGGACCGTAGTATGCGTTCCTTCCCAGTGTCTTCATGGCATCTTCGCTATAAAGACCTCATTACAGAAACTTCTCAATGGCTACTTCCTTCTCCACCAGGGATCCCAATCTTCAATCTTTGAGGAGTAAACCATTCTACCAAACCGAGAACAATCCGGCTGCAATCACTACACGACTCACCGGCGAACACGCCTTGATTCGAGCTGGCTCAGCTTCCTTGAATCTCAGACTTCTCCACGAGCCAACACTCGCAACCTGCCATCGTCACGGTCCTGGCTTTTAAGATATGACACCTACTAACAAAGCAGCCTGGCTAGCCGGCAAACAAGTTTTTCCCTTGTCCGTCCATGACGCACCCTACACACAGCCAGGAACGAATGAGATAGTTGTGAGAGCGGCAGCCGTCGCTATCAACCCCGTGGAAGCGATGAAACAAGCCATGGGTGATAACATGATGCCCTGGATTAAATACCCCTTCGTTCTAGGTCACGATGTCGCAGGCGAGGTAGTCGAAGTTGGGCCTGGCGTCTCACGCTTCCAACTTGGCGACCGCGTGCTTGGTGACGCCGTCGGCCTTGACCAGCGGAGCAACCGCTCTTGCGAAGGCGCATTCCAGGAATATGTCGTATTGCGCGAGAATCTTGTTTCTCCTATACCGGACAGCCTGAGTTACGAATATGCCTGTGTGCTTCCGCTCACGCTATCCACAGCTGCATGTGCGTTGTACTCGAAGGATTATTTGTCGCTGAACCTGCCCACACTCAAGCCTTTGAAAACTAGCGAGGTCGTACTGATATGGGGTGGATCAACGAGTGTCGGCTGTAATGCTATCCAACTTGCTGTTGCTTCTGGCTACGAGGTCATCACCACCGCGTCCCCGAAGAACTTCAATCTGGTGAAAGATTTGGGAGCTACCCATGTTTTCGACTACCATAACCTAGCAACGACTCAGGAGATCATTAGTCTGCTGGAGAGAAAAACGCTGGCTGGTGCTGTCGCCATTGGTGACGGATCCATGGAAGCATGCATTGAGATTGTGGCAGCCTCATCTGGAACAAAGTTCATCGCCCAGGCTTCTCTTCCCATGCCCAAACAGATCCCACCGACAGGGCTCAACCTGGTATCCTTCATTTCAAGGTTTCTGTGGTTCAAGGTTTCGACTTTCATACAATGCAAAGTCAAGGGAGTCGACTACAAGTTCATATGGGGGGATGATGTGATGGAGAACGAGGTTGGTGGAGCGATTTACAGGGACTTCCTGCCAAGTGCGCTGGCAGAGGGAAGATACAAGTGCGCACCGGAACCCGTTGTAGTTGGAACTGGATTGGAGCACGTCCAGACAGCGTTGGACCGTATCAAGAAGGGTGTCTCCGCTCAGAAGTTAGTTGTGCTAATCTAGATCAGCAGTTTATACTTATTCTCACCAATGACCTTTCATGTATGAATATATTGATTCTGCCCTAGACAAATAAGCTTCGACGTGGCGATACAATACATAAGCTTCTTGTTGTCTGTTTGCTTGCTTGATTGAAGTGACTAACGCCTGATGGGCTCTACAGAGTCCGAAAACCTCCCAGGGGGCATATGTGAGACGAGTGAAGACGAGCGAAGACGTGAGTAGGAAAGTAGGAGCCATTATTCCCCTAGCACAATCTCTGGTAGTAGTACACTCAGGGAGTAACGCATGGTGTGGAGGCCTGATTACCCCCTTAGTGAAATGAAACGTATAGTCTTTCGTTGTTTGGGGAGGCGCCACATAGAGATAGCGTTGCAAGACTCGAATCCTGCTCGTGTTACTGATAGCGTGATAGTGGGACAATGTCTAAGGGTCGAAAAGCCCTGGCGGAGTTTGGTCTACACTAGGAATTTACGTTTCCTCCAACTTTGAATGAATCGGCGCACTGTATCATCGTCCACAGGCCCGATATTCCGCATACCTTCCGAGTCATTACGACTCCTTCCTGTTTCCAGCAACACACCTCCACAGCTCATTCGTAGAAAGTCAGTCTCGAGAAAATCCACAAGTCGGTTTGCTGGATTAAGGTCCACCTGTCCTGTGGTGCCCGATGAAGGAAATGATCTCACGCGCCGAATCCACTCCTCAAAAGAAGTGATCTCAGGAATCCCAAGCTCCTCAGCAAGCACAGGCAGCAAGTCACTCCACGGTTGGCGAACAGGATTATCGATGTGATAAACCCCTCCCTGGGTCATCTCCCCGAGCGCAAGATCAGCACACACGCATGCCACAGCATCGACAGGCGTCCAGCTCACAGGACCCTCGAACCGAGGCAGCGCCCCAAGTGTCTGCGAGCTTTTGAGCAGGAAAGGGAGGTGCTCGGTCTCGTTCCAGTACCCTGAGGTGGAGGATCCGGCGACTTGGCCAAGCCGCACGACCATGACTTTGAAGCGAGGATGATACTGATGCAGTGTGGTGTCAAGCATGCGTTCGCAGACGTATTTTGCATCGCCGTAGCCATTGGGTAGCACATGCTCGATGGTCATACGTTGCTCAGGCACCGCAGGTGAGCCCTCGTGCAGAGGATAGTGTCCTACAGTCGCAATGGAAGATATGAACTGGAAGCCCACTACAAAATCAGATGGGCGTTTTGCAGATACGAGTGCCGCAAAGTCGATGAGGTTGCGAAGGACGCGAAATTGCGGGGTGAAGGCTGAAAAGGGCTGTTTCGCGTTCATGGGCCACGCATTGTGGACAATGTGTGTTACAGTGTTAACAAGCGAGTCGTATATGTGAGATGGAAGTCCAAAGTGTGGCTTCGTGATGTCGACTTCGAATGCGGAGAGTTTGTTAGTTGCTTGTGGAGAAAGGACGATGTCTCTTGACGTGAGGGCGACCAGCTGGCGTGCAAGAGGATCGAGGCCAGAGGATCTATTGCGTCGATTCAGACAGATAATCGACGATATCGCAGTAAGACTGGCGTAATGAGCGACCATGTGTGTTCCAAGGCTACCAGTGGCGCCGGTGATGAGAACGCATTGTCCTGATCGGTAAGCGTCGTGGGAGACCGAGCCCAATCTTGGAGGCAATGCGAAGCCAGCAGTATTCTCGCGGATGGCTCTCTCAGTCATAGCTCTCCTTTCAACGTGACGGAAGTCCTACTATTTTGGTTAGTGAGTTGTAGATTGTAATGTCAATCATTGCTCACCTCGCTCTTTCCATGCCTTGAAGGAGGCAACAGACGCTCAGCTTGTGCGCCTCCTGCTGTGGCAACAATTAGCCGTTCGCAGTTGATCTCTTCCGCACTTCCATCGCTCCAATCGACGTGCCCGTAACCACCGCTGTGCAGGACTTTTTCCCATGCCTGGGGCGAGGTTACCGCATGCTGTCTGTCATCTTCGAACATCCACCAGCCTTCGAAAACACCAAAGATGATGTCGCACCAATACATGGGCTCTGTCATCTCGAGTAGAAGTAACAAGCCATCAGGTCGAAGCATCTTGCGGATATTCGCGGTTGATACAGGTAGACTGCGCGTTGCGTGCACCGCATTGCTTGCGATGACGACGTGTTGGCTGTGCAGCAAGTCCTTTGCGGGTTCCTTCTCAATATCGTGGACTCTAAACTTCATGAAAGGATACTGCTTGAACTTCTTCCTCGCTGCAGCGACGAAACTGGACGCCAGGTCCGTGAAGGTGTACTCAACCTCGATGCCCAGATTGGCCAGCAGGGGAACCAGAGTCCTCGTCGTGGCACCAGTGCCGGCCCCCATTTCGAGAATCTTCAAAGGTCCCTGTTCCCGACGTTGCAGATTTGATGATGCAAGACGACGAAGGAAATCGCCCATCTGGTCGTAGTACATCTTATTCATTGGGAAGTCAGCGTACACAGCGCCTACGAGCTCACGACCTCGTTCGGTGCCGAAGATGAGTTTGATACCATCTTCCTGTCCTGTTATGATATCAGAGAGACGCGAACCAGTATAGTACGCTAGCTCGTTGCAGCACGCGTGTTCTGGGAAATTGTCGAGGAGGCCGCGAAATAGGTCAGTACTTGTCTTCGATGGAACCGGGACATCGGTACGAGTGAGTTTTCCGTCATTGTGCTGCACAATCCGGGCTTTTTCGAGTACCGTATAAAGATACTGTGCAAACTTCTTTTGGTCGCCAGCATGCGGAATGAATGATAGCTCTTGACCTGGTTTTGCAGCACCAAGATCACATCCCAGGTTTCGGAACGCTTCAACAATAAGTGCTACGCACATTTCATCTTGATGCGGCGCGATGGTTTGCAAATATCCGTGAATACCATACTGTTCCATAAGCTTATCGGTCTGCAGCTTTGACTCGCTGAAAGCTTTGACTACGGCATCTTGAGATAAGACGAGATCAAACGGGAAGGCCTCAGCTTCGTCTGGAACTGAAATAGGTGTGACTGAATCGACAGTGTCCGTGCCATCGTCGTCCGAGGACGTTGGCGCAGAGGAGATGTCTGGACCACTGATTGTTGTCCCGAGCGCTCCTTGCACGCAGCGGAGCAGATCCGGTAGATCAGTGACGTGTGCGAGCTCGTTTTGTGGTAGTGTGCAATTGAACTCGTTCTCAATTTCTTTTGCCATCTCCATTCCCATGAGTGAGTCAACACCGATGTCGCCGAGCTCGACGTTATCTTTGATCTCGTCAACTTCGAGGCCAGACAATTCGGCCAGAATTGCTTTGAGTCTCTTGAAAACATCCTCTTGCGTGCTTTTGGGTGCTCGGATGGTCTCCGCAGCATACACAGTCTTAGGAGGCGCCAAGTCGGGGAGAGGAATGGATGCTGAGAGGACTGGAGGAATGCCCTTAACCACTGGCTGGACCGGTCCGTCTATGTTGCGGGATAGACGGGACAGCAATTTCCCCATCGACAATCTCGACACCTTTGCGTATTGGATACCCAAAATAGCCTCAACAAGCCTCCCAGTTCCAGCATCAAAGACGAATACATCTGACAATGTGGTGGTACCGTCTGCGGAGCGCGAGTGTTGCCCAAAGATATCCCATTTTTCAATCGAACAAGTCTGTGACTTTGTCATGGTGGGGGCGCGTATCCACTGCTCGATACCATTGGCGATCCACATGTCTTTCTCGCTTTCCTCCGCCATGCAGTTGACCCAGATCCCGGCTACCTGACAGAATGCGTCCGACAAGAAAGCATCGAGCCAAGTTTTGCCCGTGTGCTTCTTGATGACACGGCCAGCCGATTCTGACCCTTGGCCAACAAGCTTCTGCAAGCCAAAGTAAAGAGAAGAATACTGGACGATAGGCGAGAATACACGGTAGATGCTTCTCTGGCCCTGGAGTACGTCGTCTGGGTTGTCCGATTGCAGGAGTTTTATGCATCGGCGGTGGCTAACGAGGCGTTCGTAACGCGCAAACTCTGCCTGATAGTGGATGTCGACTGATTTGCGGAAATAGATCTCACCAGACACATGAGTTGTGGGCACGGCGCTTGTAGGGCTTGTGGATGTCCACTTCCAGCTCCAACTTGTGCGGTCAACATCTAGCGCTTCGGCCTCAAGCCATACGGAACGCGAAGCATCAACACATATGGGGACAAGGTTCGTCATGCTGCGGATCTGCGGTTGAACTTTGTCGCCCGCGAGATGTCCGAAGAGACTCCTCAGTGCTTCGATGGCAATGTCGATCTGCACTGTTGCTGGGCAGATGGGTGCTACGCCGGCAATAACGTGACCAGCAACGAGATCATGGTACTCGGGTAGCATGGTGTTGATCCGGAACCTGGCGGAGCGTTGTTGAGTGTCTTGATATCCAGTGAATGTGTAGAGCTCTAGCGGGAGCTCCTCCATCTTCTCGTTCACGATGGTCGTAAGCTTTGGAGGGACCTTGAGCCCAAGCCAGTGTCTATTCCTCTCAAACTGGTATGGCGGCAGCAGTATGGAGTCGTAGTCCTCTGTTTGAGCCCTCGAATGACCCCAGTACGTTACATTGACTCCAACTTTCCAAAGAGCCATTGTGGAGTCAATGAGTCTTTGTAAGCCCTGAGAGCCTGACAAGTTTACGGCCTGCAGATGGTGATCCGATGGTTTTGCAAGAGACTTGGTCGCCATTGAAGTGATGGTCGCGTTGGAACCCGCTTCGAGCCAAACAGCGGAAGGATATTTCTTCGCAAGACGACGAACAGCATGAGAGAAATACACAGGCTGTCTCAAATGGTCGGCGACGACATCCGCGTCAAATGGCTTCATGTACATGGAGCTATTGGAAGACCTCTCGAAATGAAGTGTTGGCTGGTTGAAAGTAAGACCCTTGCCAATTTGTTGCAGTTTTGGTCGGAGTGAATTGACCAGACAAGAGTGAAAGGCGTTCGAGACGTTCAATCTTTTTACTCGCAGGTGGGGATACTTTTCCGAGACTGTTGCTTGAACAAGATCAACACTGTGTACAGATCCAGCTATGGTGTAGCATTGCGGAGCATTGTGGCATGCGATGGACGCGTCGTGGACTTGATCGACATCCGCTAATACCTTCAAGACGTCGTCCTCATCTGCATCAATGACCAGCATGGAGCCTTTCTCGGGACCCCAACTTTCTCGGACAATAGTAGCACGACGAATGATCATCTTCATTGCGTCCTCGAGACCGAGCACACCGGATAAGCACATGGCTGTCAGCTCACCGAAACTGTGACCGACTACAGCAACAGGCCTGACACCGCACTCGATCCAGCACTGAGCGGTACTGTACTGCAGCGCAAACAACGCAGCTTGGAGAAGAACAATGTCGGAAATGGGTGTGTCTTGGAAGACCGCAGGGTAGATGCTTCCGGCACCAAGTGCGATGGCCAAGTCGTTGCAGCGATCCATGTGCTGGCGTAGGAGAGTGATCCCGTTGTATAAAGCCCGATCAAGGTTGATAGTTGTCGAGATTTGGCCGCCGAAGCACAGAATGACTGGCTTGGAAGAGGACACGTTGGTGAAACTTGTGGCTACCTTCTCGAGTTCGGTGAGCTTTCCAAGGAGATCTGGGACCGACCGGGCACTTAATAGCAGAGCTCGGGGAAGTGCGCGGTTCGATTGTCGTGAGATGTTAAATGCAAGATCTTGTATAGGCGCATTTGGTTTCCGGTTAAGTTGATCGCGGAGCTTGGTGGTGAAGGAACGTATGCTTCTGTCATCGAGTCCAGCAAACCAGAACGGATGTCGGATATCTGAAAACTCTTTCCCACGCTTAGCAGTTGCCGCGGATTCCGGTCTAAGTTTGGGAGCCTGAGTAACAACCATAGAGGCATTACTTCCGCTCGCACCGTAGTTGTTGATCAGCGCGGCCTTGAACTCAGCATTCCAGGGCTTCAGTTCAGTCGAGATCTTGATGCCATCGTTCGCGTTCGCGCCTAGTGCCGGGTTCAGGACCGAATGACTTGCCTGGGGCGGTATGGCAGCCTCGTGCATCATACAAAGCACTTTGATGAGACTCACGGCACCAGAGCTGCCTTCTGTGTGTCCGACCAGGCCTTTCACCGAGCCTAACTCCAACGCAACAGGTCTTTCTATCCCGTTGCCTTTTTCTTGTCCGAAGATATGACGGATAGCGGCATATTCCGCAGGATCGCCTACTGGTGTTCCTGTACCATGCGCTTCGACCACAGAAACATCCTGCGCATCCAATTTGGCCGTCTGCAGTACTGATTTGAAGAGCGTTGACAGAGACGGTGCGTTGGGAACCACGATGGGCGTATCATTGCTATTTTGAGCCACGGCGGTACCAGATATGACTCCAAAGATTACATCCCCATCTTCTCTTGCTTTGGCCAAAGACTTGAGGAAGACAGCCGTAACCGCTTCTCCGCGGCAGTAACCGTCTGCATTCGCGTCGAACGGCTTGCAAGCACCGGTCGGACTAAGGAACGATGCACCAGCAAGATTCTGATAAACACCTGGCTCACTGATTGTGTTTGTGCCACCAGCGAGCGCGGCAACGACTTCACCCGACAGGATAGCACGACATGCTGTGTGGATGGCGACTGCAGACGCAGAGCAGGCGGTGTCGAGCGTAAGCGAAGGGCCGAGCCATCCAAAGTAGTGAGAGAGCTTTCCAGCTACGAAGGATCGCAGGGTGCCCGTTGCAGTATATGCGGTTGGCGCGTGGTGTGAGCAGTTGGACACGTAATCATTGCCGCACATGCCGATGTAGCAGCCGATGTTTTTCAGGTCGGCGGCCGGGGCTCCGATGTCGGATTCGGCCTTCTTGGCGTTGTTGAAATAGCCCGACATCTCCACAGCCTGGTAAGCACACTGAAGCAGAAGTCGTTGCTGAGGGTCCATGCTGGAGCTCTCCCTGGGTGTCTTCTTGAAGAATTTGTGGTCAAAGTCCTCTACGCCATCGATGAAGTTTCCGTACCAGTTTTTGCCGGCATCATTTTCCCGGAAAACAGTGTCGAAGGAAAACTTGTCGTCAGACACACGCCTGTGCTGCGACCTCCCTGAAGCAAGGAGGTTCCAAAATTCGGGGAGAGAGGATGCTCCGGCGACGTTTATCGACATACCGACGACAGCAACATCGTCCGTGTTTACCCGCCGCGACAGTGCAGTCGCATTGTCAAAGTATGTAGTTCGTCCAGCAAAACGGCTTGATACACTTGATGGAATGCAACGTTCGCCAAAGGAGATAAAGCATGCACTCTTCGGAGGATAAGACGAACTCAGGTCCGAGATGATGCTATACCATTCACATTTGTGCAACAGTATAGCCTGGAGTGCAAGCTTGTGATGACTCTCTTGGCTGTTGAGCAGAGCTTCACCAGCTTTGGCTCTAGTTGGGATCTTTGGCATAGACAAAGAAAACGCGAATGCGGGATGTTTGTCGCAGAAATCGATGATTGAGTCAAACGATCCGTGATGGTCGTATTCACTGTGGAAACGTCCAGAGAGCCCTAATTCGGTGGTATTGAAACCTGCCTCCCTCAGGGACTTTTGGAGCGGATCCAGGGTCGAGACGGTTGTCGTGACGGACACACGCGTTGTGTCGTATGCTACCGAGATGTAGGCCTGAGAGCAGCATTTGGTTAGATTGTTTGCGATCATGGCATAAGAGACTGGGTGTGACAGGTCTCATCGGGGTCCGCATGGGGAGGGGAAAAAAGACTTGCCTCTGGGAACTCTGCTAGGATATCCTCCAAGCTGTTGCTCGCGATAGTGGTACCGGCGCGCCTCCAAGCGACTGACAACGTCTTCGACGGACCTCTCCTGTCATGAAGATGTTGTTTATCGACCACAGCACCAGCAAGCATTGCTAATCGTACTGCAACACCAGCATTTTGATCGAAATCTGCAGCCGTTGACTGATACGTAAGGGCGACAGCGAAAGCACTGAGCAATCCGATACAGAACCCGGCCGTCTCCTTGACAACAGGTTTTGGTTGCCCGGCTTGCTGGCTGTCAAGAAACGTGCTGTATTGCACAAGTTGCTCGATTACGACCAGAGGTGCGAGAAGCGAATTCGATAGCTGCTTAGTATCCAGAGAGAGATCAGCAGTGTTCAGCCATTCCGCTAGGTTATCGATCTGGATCTTGCTGGCTACATCATGTAGATGGGGGATTCCGGCAGCCAGGGTATTATAGTGCGCAGGCAGCGAGCTAATAACATCTCTAGCCCAGGCATGTTGTGGCGAGGAGAGGATAGTGGTTCGTAGTGCACTGAGATTAGACTGTGAAAATGATCGTGTGAGAGACCCAAATATGAGGACTGCCGGTTCGTGGTTGCCGGGTATGGTGGGGGACATGGCTGATGATTGGATGATCCCTATCTAGGATAAAGCGAGGGATAGTAACAAGAAGACTGAAGTTGAATTGATGCAGATATTGCACACAAGTGTAGAAAAGCGCAATGATCTTCAAGGCACGGGTGTCTGCCTTGCGCCTGGAAGCTATATACATTACGAGATTGCAGCACCAGCTAGACTGAACAACGCGCCGTCTCGATCATCTAGATCTGGACTTCGTTTGCGTGGGTGAAGGCCAAGGCCGTGGCCAATGTGTCCGACCCCAGCGACCCGGACTATCTTGGCCGTACAAATTCTCGGAGTAACTTTTCGGACTCACAAACACACCACGAAACCCCGTACAAGCCTGAAATTGTAAATCTCAAACCACGGCACTTTTCCCATGGCAGCGGTGCTACCGTTACGGAGCCATGCAAGTCCGGCAAAACGATGCGAAGTGTTACAGACTACGTTTCGAGCCATGGCTTCATCATTGAGTGTTCATAAACATAGTCTTAAATGCTGCTAGTTCTGTAGTCAACACAATCTTTTTCCAAGGGGACAATCATTCTTTCAGTTACACTTGATCTGCTTTAATTGAACAACTCCGTTCTCGAACTCAACGTTACAGTGGGCACATGTAACTTTTTGCTCACTCACGCATCAACACATCCAAAGCTATCTGCGTCGACCATAAGTCATTCGACTGAGTGAACCCAATCAAGATGTCCGCTCCCAGTGTACCAATCGCCATCATTGGTATGAGTTGCCGCTTTGCCGGTGGCGCCACCGACCCCGAGAAGCTCTGGCAACTCTGCGCCGAGGGAAGAACAGGGTGGAGCGAGGTTCCAGAAGATAGATACAGTATCGATGGTCACTACCACCCCCGGCCCGACAATCTGAACACCACCAATGTGAAAGGAGCATGTTTTCTTGACGAAGACGTGGGCAATTTCGATGCCACCTTCTTCAATCTGCCCGCTGAGACAGCTGCAGTCAGTAGTGGCTTCTTCCAAACGTATACATCTCAGCTGACAGGGAACAGTGCCTGGATCCGCAATTCCGACTCATGCTCGAAGGTACCTACGAAGCTTTTGAGAACGCAGGACTCACCATGAGCGATGTCGTTGGCTCCAACACATCCGTCTATGCAGGCTCATTCTTCAAGGATTATCACGATGCTGGACTTCGCGACGTCACCACATTGCCCCGTTTCTTTCTGGTTGGTGTTGGGTCTGCCATGGCATCGAACCGTCTGTCTCACTACTTCGACTTACGGGGAGCCTCGATGTCCATCGATACGGGATGCTCGACAACACTGACTGCGCTGCACCAAGCTTGCAATGACCTTCGAAATCATGAGTCGACAATGTCCGTGGTGTCCGGAGCAAATCTGATGCTCAATCCGGATATGTTCATCACCATGTCCTCAATCGCTTTAATTTCAAAGGATGGTCGGTCCTTCGCGTTTGATAGTCGCGCGAACGGATATGGACGCGGCGAAGGAGTGGCGACTCTCGTACTAAAGCGCCTTGATGACGCGCTTCGCGATGGAGACCCTATCCAATGTGTTATCAAAGAGACTGGATTGAATCAAGACGGAAAAACGGAAACCATCACAACTCCAAGTCAAGCGGCGCAAATTGAACTCATGCAACGCGTCTACAAGAAGGGTGGCCTCGATCCGAAAGATACAGGCTATTTTGAGGTAGGTTATCACGTGATCTCATGGAAGCCCCGGATCTCGCTAACCTCACCAAGGCTCACGGCACCGGAACACCGACCGGAGACCCGCTGGAGGTAGGCGCCATCGCTGCTGTATTCAAAGATTCCAGAGGAGATGGTGTTCCTCTTCCGATAGGATCGATCAAGCCCAATGTCGGACATACAGAATGTGCTTCTGGGTTGGCGAGTATAGTAAAGGTCGTCAAAGCCATTGAGAAGGGGCTCATCCCTCCACTGGCAAACCTGGAAACCATCAACCCGAAGTTAAAGCTTGATGACTGGAACTTGAAGGTAATCCCCTGATATGCCTCTTCATCGTCACTGGCACATACTGACATGCTTTCGTTGTGGTAGATTCCTCGTGTCGTCGAGCCCTGGAATGCAGTTTGCCGACGCGCTTCCGTCAATAATTTTGGTTATGGCGGTGCAAACTCTCACGTCATTCTGGAAAATTATACGCCACGTCGTCCTGCTGTAGACGTCAACTTATCCCCTTCTTCCAAGGTATACGTGCTAAGTGCTAAAGATGAGCATGCTGCCAACGCAATGGTGTCCAACCTACGCGACCATATACTTGATGTAAACGATACTTTGCAGTACCAGAACGATCTGGCGTACACTCTTGGAGAGCGTCGTTCAGCGTTCCCGTGGGTAGCAGCGGCCTCTGCGTCTTCTCTTTCCGAACTTGTCCAATTGATCGATGCTGGCAAAATGAAGCCAAGACGTAGGAACGACGTTCCAAAGCTTGGATTTGTTTTTACCGGTCAAGGAGCGCAGTGGTGGGCGATGGGTCGCGAACTCATCTCCGCCTACCCCGTCTTCCGCCAGGCGTTGAGCGAAGCGGATCGGTACCTACGCGAGTTCGGCGCGTCCTACAGCCTCATGGAAGAACTTTACCAAAGCGAGAAGACTACACGGGTCAACGAAGCAGCACTGGGCCAGCCGGTATGTGTTGCTGTACAAATTGCACTCGTTCGCCTTTTGGACTCGTGGGGTGTGAAGCCCACCGCCGTTACCAGCCACTCCAGTGGTGAGATTGCCAGTGCGTACGCCGCAGGTGTACTCAGTTTCCGTAGTGCCATGGGTGTCGTTTACGCCCGTGGTACTCTTGCCAGTGAAGTGGCAAAATACTCGAACCTCGGCCCTGGCGGAATGATGGCTGTTGGTCTTGGTGTCGATGATGCACAAGAGTACGTCGCGCGTGTCGCTACTGGCCGTGTCGTAGTCGCATGTCGAAACAGTCCGTCGAGCGTAACCATTTCGGGAGATCTTCCTGGGATTGAGGAGCTCGAGACGCTGTTGCAGGCAGACGGAGTATTCGCACGAAAGCTCCAGGTCCCGGCTGCATACCATTCTCACCATATGGAACCGCTTGCAGAAGCCTACGCAGAGTGGTTGAACGCGAACGTCGCACCGGAGCCAGAAATGAAAGACGTAATCTACTCCTCACCAACAACAGGTCAACGGATGTCAGATGTAAAGGCAATCGGTGCTGCTGATCACTGGGTCAAGAGTCTTACCCAGCCGGTGCTCTTCGTTGAGTCTTTTACGGATATGTGCTTTTCCGCACCAGGCGAGCCCAGCAGTGTGGACATGGTCATTGAATTGGGCGCTCATCCCGCTCTGTCTGGGCCCATCCAAGACATAACCACGCTCGATGTCTTCAGTGGCTCCTCAGTCGGCTATGCCAGCTGTTTGGTTCGCAAGAAAAACGCCGTTCAGACAATCCTTGCCTTGGCATGTGAACTGATACACAAAGGCTTCCCACTGAACATGGCTGCGGTTAATCTCACGGCCCAAGGCCAAGTGTTGACCAATCTGCCCAAATATGCCTGGAACCATCAGAGCCGCCACTGGTACGAGCCACGCATGAACAGAGCGCATCGCATGCTATCTGAAGGACCGCACGATTTGCTCGGTTCCCTAATGACTGGTACCAATCGCGTCAACCCTACCTGGCGACGTATCATCGCACCTTCCTCAGTGCCTTGGATCAGAGATCATAAGCTCCAGGGCACGACTGTCTATCCTGGAGCAGGATTGATCTGCATGGCTCTCGAGGGCCTCATCCAGACCGAGAAGAACAATAAGGACTCAATATCTGGATACCGTTTGCGCGACATCGACATAATCGCAGCGTTGGTCATTCCGGACGGCGAGAATGGCGTTGAGGTTCAATTGTCCCTTAAACCGTGTGATGATAAGGCCATCTACGCTACAACTTGGAGCGAATTTCAGGTTTTCTCCGTCACACAGGATGACCAGTGGAAGGAACACTGCCGCGGTCTTATCTGCATTGAGCGCGGGAGCTCACCCGCCCCTGCAGGTCCTGTCGCCGTACGCAAGACGACTGAGTATCGCACCAGTGTTGGCCCATCGGACGTTTACGAGTCTATGCATCGCGTAGGAATTCAGCACGGTCCCATCTTCCAGAATCTCAAGACAGTACGGGCTCGCTCTCAGGGCTCTTTTGCGGTGCTTGAGGTTGCGGATACCGCCTCCGTCATGCCATTTCAGTATGAGCACTCGCACCTCATCCACCCAACAACTCTCGATACTGTCTTCCAGGCTGTCTATGCAGCATTGCCCGCCGCCGGATCACAACTCGCGTCCGCACAGGTTCCGCGCTCGATCAAGAACATGTGGATCTCGAACAGTATCAAGCAAGGCTCTGGAACTTCCTTCAGTGCTCACTCGCAGGTCCGCGATAACAACAAGCAGAGTTTCAAGGCAGATGTTACGGTTGTTGATGGCGACGACGAACAGCCTGTCATCACTATCGAAGACTTCTTCTTCCAGTCGATTGGTAGCGTACTCGATAGCGGTGAGGTGTGTGAGAACGACAAATTTCTTACCTCAAAGTGGGTTCCGGACGTATCCATGATGAAGCCAGCACAACTCAAGCAGCAGCTGGCTTGCGAGGCTAGTTCAATCGAGGAGCAGGCACTGGTTGATACAAAGTTAGTGTGCTCCTGGTTCCTCCAAGACGCTCTTGCAGCTCTCACTACCGCCGACGTCCAGGGCATTCAAGGCCACTTCAAACGTTACTATGCCTGGATGAAAGCTCAAACCATAAACCTCAAGACCGCCCCCGTCACTCAAGCAGCAAGAGAGACTCTCATTGCAAAGGTTGCAGCAGGTAGTGCCAACGGGCAACTCATGTGTAACGTGGGACCGCACCTGGTCGACATCATTTGTGGACGTGTGTCTCCTCTCGAATTCATGGAAGAAAATCAAATTCTCCACCGATTCTACGGTGAGTGTCTAAAACTTGATCGCAGCAGGAGCCACATGGCAGAGCTGGTCCGTCTCCATGCGCTCAAGAACCCTCGTGCTAAGATCATCGAGATCGGCGCAGGTAGCGGTGGTACTACTCATCATATTCTGGAAGCCCTTGGCCATGAGGACCCTCTTTGCGCTTCTTACGACTATACCGATCTTTCCGATGAATCTTTCGAAGCTGCTCAAGACGAGTTTGTAGCGTGGAAGAGCCTTCTGTCGTTCCAGAAACTAGACATTGAGCTGGATCCTTCGGTTCAGGGCTTTGATGCGGGATCCTACGATCTTGTCATCGCCTCGCAGGTCTTGCACAGGACCAAGTCTATCGATGAGACGCTTGCAAACGCGCACAAGCTCTTGAAGCCAGGTGGTAAGCTCCTTGTTCTGGAGTCAACCCAAGACCAGGCAGATTTCCGGATGACATTTGGCTTGCTGCCGGACCAATGGCTTGGCGAAGAAGAATACCGGATGTTGACCACATCGTTATCCGCCGACATTTGGAACGAGGTGCTCCAGAGCAATGGCTTCAGCGGGGTAGACATGGAAGTTCGTGATTGCGAAAGCGACGCTGTCTACTCCTACAGTGTTATGACGGCTTCAGCTGCGAGCAAAAGCCCGTTGTATCACCCAGATGTTGTCATCGCAATCCCCACAATCGCTCCTCCTCGAGAGTGGTTAGACAGTCTTGTTGAAGCTGTGAACACAGCAATCGGCGCAAAGGCTTCCATCCAGCAGTTTGAAAACCTCGATAGTGAAGGCAAAATGGTGATTTTTCTCCCTGAGCTTAACAACAAGCTTCTTGTTAGCCCCACGGATGACCAGTTCGCTTCAGTGCGGGATGTTTGCACCAAATGCAAAGGTTTACTCTGGATCACACGAGGAGGGTCAGTAGAAAGCTCTGATCCATTCTCAAGTTTGGCTTCCGGTTTTCTTCGTATTCTCCGATTAGAATACGTTGGGAAACCTCTCGCTACTCTCGACCTCGACGGTGCGAATCCCTGGTCGTCCAGCACAGTCTCGACAATAAGCACCGTTTTTGCAAGCGCCTTTGGCAACCCTAATGATGCTGGACCTCGCGACTACGAGTTTGCGGAGCGCAACAGCACCATCCACGTCTTGCGTTACTTCAAGGACCATGTACGAAACAACACTTGGTTTCCAGATGCTTCTGAGTCCGACACCGCTACACAGCAGAAATTCCTCGACAGGCCGGTACATCTAACAATTGAGAGCCCTGGACAACTGGGCAGTATTGTGTTTGCACCTAGTCCTGACCAATCAAGCACAGAGATTGCGCCGAACGAGCTGGAGATTCGTCCTCACGCTTTTGGCATCACTTCTCGGGACATTAGCGTTGTGACCAACGATATTCAAGACAGAACCATGGGCTTTGAATGTGCGGGCACTATCACACAGGTTGGTCCCTTGGCTTTGCTAGAAGGTTACAAGGTCGGCGATCGTGTTGCAGCCGTCACGACGGGCGGATACAACACCATAGTTCGTGTACCCTGGACTAGCGCCGTGCATATCCCAGCCGCCATGGGAATGGAGCTCGCTGCTGCATTGCCTGTGCCCTATGTGACGGCATGGATCGCGCTCATAGACACCGCCAACATTGGAAAGGAGAACACCGTTTTGATCCACGACGCTGGGTCAGCTGTTGGTCAGGCTGCAATCGCCCTCGCCCAGCATGTCGGTGCCGAGGTATTTGCTACGGCGAGCAGTGCTGAACATCGCAGCTTCCTGAGACGCGTCATTGGACTCAAAGCCGACCGCATCTTCTCGAACACTGACTCTACTTTCGCCGCTACTGTTCATCAAAAGACGCAAGGTCGCGGTGTAGATGCGGTCCTCAATACGCTAGAAGGACCCCTTCTCCAGGAAACACTCAACTGCGTTGCCCCTCTTGGTCACTTCATCGAGCTCGGGAAGAGGGACCTTGAGCGAAACAGCCGTCTCGACATGGGCGCGTTTGCAAGGGGAGTTACACTCTCAGCGATTGACATTGCACTTCTTGCGGAACACAAGGGAGGCCAGGTTCATCGAGCTTTGATTTCGACCACGGAGCTTCTAAAAGCAAGAAAGATTCGCGCTGTGCCCATCTCGGTACACGACATATCCGAGGTAATCCAGGCCTTCCGAGACACGCAATCGGGCGGATCGTCAGGAACAGTGGTTTTATCAGTGAAACCTGATAGTTATGTACCGGTGAGTAATTCTTATTTGATCGTGGAAGGATATCACTAACAGTACATAAGGTGATTCGCCAAATGCCTGCCGTTCAGTTGGACTCTAATGCGTCCTTTGTTATTGTCGGCGGTTTTGGGGGCATTGGTCAGAGCATCTGTCTCTGGCTTGCTGAACACGGCGCCAGGAATCTGATTGTTCTCTCCCGAAGTGCTAACGCAGCTGACAAGGCGGCACCTCTACTGAGCGACCTCCACGCCTTAGGATGCCAGATCAGATCCGTCGCATGTGACATCACCAACGAAGACGACGTGAAACGTGCGGTCGAGAGCTGCAAAGATATGGCTCCCATACGCGGAGTGATTCAGGGCGCCATGGTCCTCCGGGATTCTATTCTCGAGAAGATGTCGCTTGCCGATTACACCGCGGGTCTGCGTCCCAAAGTTCAAGGCACTTGGAATCTCCACAAAGCTTTCGCAACCACTCCTCTTGACTTTTTCGTCATCCTCTCTTCCATCGCTGGCGTCATCGGTATTGCATCTCAATGCAACTACGGCGCAGGTGGTGCATTTCAAGACGCATTGGCAGCGCATCGCACAAGTCAGGGCCTCCCATGTGTCTCCATTGACATTGGAGCGGTTAAGAACGTCGGCTACGTTGCCGAGCACGACGAGACGCACACCTATCTCAAGAAACAAGGTCATATGGTCCTTTCGGAAAGCGACGTCCTGAGATCCCTTGCGTGCGCCATCACGTCACCATTCGCAACGCAACTCGTCTTCGGTATCAACACATCGCCCAGCAGCGCACTGTGGGACGAAGGGCCTGCTTCGCGTGACCTCCGCTTTTGGCCCGCCAAATACCGCTCTACGGGCAACGATGATGCAAGTTTAGGCATGGCTGACACGCTTGCGGGGCGCATTGCATGCGCCAAATCGCTCGAAGAAGCTGCAGCAGCTGTGGGAGCTGAGATTGTCGCCAAGATCGTGGATATCTTCATGATTCCGGAAGCTGAAGTGTTCCCCAATATGCCCATGGCTGATTTTGGAGTCGATTCGCTTACAGCCGTCGAGCTAAGGAACACGTTGGCAACAAAAGCTAGCGCTGAGGTATCAATTTTCGATATCATGCAGAGCCCAAGCCTAAGCGCGTTAGCTTTGTCGATTGCTACAAAGAGCACTCATCTGAACCAAACACTCTTGTAAGACTACGTAGAAATAGTTTGAAATAATGCTTATTGGTGCCTGCAAAAATGTGCGCACCCCCCTTGAATTTGGAAGACAACAATCATAACTGCGTCATAGACAAGCGAGAGAATCTAACTGGCTAGCTATAGCTGGTTGACAGTGAAGTGACAGATTGGGTGACAGCATGCAGGGCAAAACGTGACAACCACAAGAAATCAGCCAATAGTCTACCTGCCCGCGTCTATAGTTTGTGTTGATAAATCACCGTACCAAATTTGGGGGGGTGCGCACATTTATGCAGCGGTTATATCATCAATATCGATTACTCTGCTCTTGTAATGTTGTGAAGGAGATTGACAAGACGAACTGATATGCGAGAAAGAACGAATGAAATTTTCCTTTCGCGAGAATCGTTGGGAGATCGGATATGGAGCAATGGCGATGCCCTACACGTGGCGGCGTCTCAATCCGAGTTTTAACCGCGTGCCCTCTAGCTGATAGAGTCCGAAGATTGCAGCTTTCCTATATGGCGTGAGTGACCGCTCTTATTGTGATGAAGGCTAAACTACTCATCTTTTAATACGAAATTTGTACCGCGCTTAGTGCTAGAGACACACTTCTTAATCAACATGGCACCTGTGGGGTCTCTGGAAGATAGCTTTTACATCAGCCTAGAGGAAACCAAGTCATTGCCTAGTCTATGCACAAATTTGATGCTCTTCGACGTTGATCGTCTAATGAGACCTGCATTTGCGTGTCCAAACAACGATGCCTACAGCCCAGCAGCCACAACAACGCCATTCCATTTCAGACACCACTACCCTGTACTCTCAAAATCAACATCTTTTACCCCCCAACGTCTCCTACCCGCCCACTACCCTCTCAAGATCCGCCATTCACATTCCCTGATGCCCTATCCGCCAGCCCTGCAGCCCGATCTCCAAGCCCAGCAGTAACCAGCGCCCCGTATATTTCCTCCCACGTCGATAGTCGGCCGCTCGTATTAGGCACCCCTACGCGCGATCCATCTCCAATGTCGAACTTTAGCTGGCCGCCTATGGCCCACACACTTATACAAGGGAGCTGCGTGGGGGGTTCTAGAGGAGCGGCTTACGTGTGGCGTCCTGGGGTGCCTAGTTGTGTGCCGGTGCTATGCTGGCGAGAGGACGGGGATGGGGGTGTTGAGTTCTGGGGCTGGGAGTCGGTTTGAGTCTGAGGTGCGGTCATAGTCGGTGGTGTTGTTGTGCGCAAATTGTATGAGCTCTGGGAAGTAGCTACTGTCAAAGTATCAGACCTTTTGTTGGACAAAGATTTATTCTTTTTGCCTTTTGCAAGCTTCGCAGACGTTTTAAGAGCTGTTTCACTCCTCGACTCATTCTTGCACGCCTGGCTATTCAAGGGCTAAGACGCTGATAGGCTCAACTCTATCGGACAACGCACACTCGGCTGTAACTGCAGGGGCTGAATGACGTCACCAAAACGTGGACCAGCATCTAACGCGCGGCCAGAAAACTGTGGTGTTTGCTTCATTACCGGAGCACGGATGAATTCAGGGGAGAGGTTAGTAATACAAGCAGTGATCTCGAAGAGGAGCCTATGGCCCGCGGAGAATCTTGGAATAAAAAGAGACTGCTGATTGCTGACTGCAGACTGCAGACACAGCTATTGACAAGTCTGACAATGCTCTGACATTTCCTACTATACCAGCTCGCCCATCTCCCATAACGCTATGAACCGCAAGCCTACGGGAGTCTGCCGGTCCGAGAAGGATGCCTGCCGTGATCATCAGTACCTCCAAAAGCCCCATGCATCGGCTGCGCAGACGGCCTTCGAGTATTGCGCATTTTCGTACGTTCTCATCAGGGGAATACCGCCTGAAGATATCCGAGTCGTTGATAACCAGTTCCTGTTCCTCAGCCCAGGCCAGTGCAAGAGTCGAGATACGGTCAGAGATCTGCAGTCGACGGCTGCTGTAACAGATGCGTAAGAGCTTGGCAGTCTGACGCAAAAATCCGGCTGGGAATCTTGCTAGTATGTGGCGGAAACTATCTTCAAGCTCTGGAGGCAGCTCGTCGACCCGAGCCTGGAGCTCCTTAGCATTATTGCACGCTGCGAACCCTTCGATCAACGTGCGACAGGCCAGTACCACCCACAAAAAAACACCATCGGCCTTCTTTTGCAGGTCCTTTGTCAAACGATCTACCACAGAACCCTTCAGAGCTTTTGTTTCGGCGATGTAGGAATGTTTCCGTATGGTATCATCAACACAAAGCTGTATGTCGCGCCTAGTCAGATCTTGTAGTGCGAGTTCTGGCTTTGACGAAAAAGCTGCGACCCACGTATCTATAGGCCTACTCGAGAGCAGTACCTCAATGTTGGCACTATTAGCAAGAGTCTCTACGAAAGAAATGCCATGGTGATGATTGCCAGTGAACTCGTCCAGACCGTCAACGAAAAAGACGTAAGCACCGTTTGTTGACTCGGCTCCGAACCGTATGAAGGCCTCGCTAAGTTCGGTGGGCGAGGAGACTTACAGCTCAAGAGCGCCGCTCTGTGCTTCTTGCCACATGTGTGGAAGAACAATCGGTATGAGTGACTGATTTTTGTGGAGAACGTGATACAAAAGGCCTCTTGCGCCCGCTGCAATCAATCTTGTGCGAGCTTCTCAGCATGTAAGCACTAAGTAAAGGTATCCAATCCTACACTTATGTGCAGAGCCTCTATTTTCCGTCTTCTTGTTACACGCTTCAGTTAAGTTGGGCTCTAGAACATTTCACTTTTTAACGCCTAAACTGTTATTAGGCTTAATACTCCTAGACAACTCTTACTTAGCTTTACTATAACTATTATTACTCTAATTCTATATCTATTATTTAATAATACGCTAATAATTTTTTCTCCTATATACTAATAGTGTTAGGACACGGCTCTGCCTACCGTGCTAAGCATGCTAAAAAGGTATTAATACTTACTTAGATAGTAAGCATGTGGCTAGAATAGTACTTATTGCTATTACAGGTTAGAGGTAGACGCTGCTACATGCCTAAGGCCTAATAAATAGAAAGTTAATCTATACTTAACGTTAACTGTATTATACCTCTAATCTTTATCTTAACTATAGTAATATTCTTGTAAGTCTAAGTATATTGGTGCACGGCGATATGTACGCACCCCCCCAAATTTAGTACGGTGATTTATTAACACAAACTATAAGCTTATTAACACAAACTATAAACGTAGGCAGATAAATAACTAGCTAATTTTTTGTGGTTGTTATGTTTTGCCCTGCATGCTGTTACCTAATTAGTTACTTTTACTGTTAACTAGACATAGCTAGCCAGTTAGGACCTCTTGTTTGTTAATAACGTATTTATGATTGTACTCGTCCAAATCTGTGGAGGGTGCATACATATCGCCGTGCATTATATGACAATACTGTTAATGCGCGTTTTTTAACAAGTAATACTTCTACTAGTTAATAGGAAGTTGATCTCTACAAATGCTTCTTTAGCTTAGATTGGATTAGTAGTTTGATGGGGTGCTATGCGCATTTAGCAGATCTGCGCACTAAGTGCACAGACACGGTAAAGCGTGATTGCTAATTTAGTAACTTTGTGTGCGACGAACATTTGTGGATTCAACATCTACCTCAACTTTTCGCATCACACAAGTACGCGAATCCATTATTGGCACACAATGCCCCCTTCAGGTCCGGCTTACAACGTCGACTGGGTATGGTCCTTCGACTCCAACACCAACGTGGCAACCCACCGCGACTGGTTCACGACGTTCACACCCTTCACCTCCCAGATCACTAGTACGCACAACAAGACAACATACGCCGTAGAAGGCATAGGCTCAGTTGAAATTGAGGTGCGCAGGATCATTGGCAACGCAGCGAAGCGGAATGTTGGGCCCAAAAACTCCAGGGTCATACTCCGCAACGTGCTGTACGTTCCGGATTTCATATGCAATGTGATGGGCAATACCGTGCGGGAGGATTATACCATCTCTATTGGTGCAGAGCGGTGGATCATGGACAAGACTACGGGCCGCGGAATTGGTATGCTGGACAAGAATCTGGCAGGATTGGTGAAGATTCTGTTGAAGGGCCAGGCAAAGGGTGAAACAGAGTTAAAAGGGGATGTGCCAGAGAGAATCACTATCAATTGGTCGGATGAGGAAATTGAGAAGTGGAAAGTACAGAAGGACGTTTGAGGAAGCACAGGGGTGAGCCGAGCGTGGTGTTCAAGACAACCCTGCTCGGCGGGTCCGTGGAATTGTGCAGCAGCTGTGTGTACAAGAGATCGATGGCAGGAGTATCATTCCCATCGCGCTTGTGTAGTGTAAGCAAAGATTGAAAGCGTAAGATTGGAGGATTCTATCTTCGATCGATACTGGAAGCTCCGCCACACGTCTGCTATCCAATCTCCGTGTACGTTTTCTTGGCACGGCCACAACCTTCCTATGGGCTGTAAACTCGGGCTCACAACTTCGGGGTTTTCTTTACCACCTTGCATTATGAGGGGCCTAAAATTCTGGGATCTCGTAGCTCGAACTAGAAGGCAGTTCTTCGTTATGAGGCACAATTCCATCTCGATGCCTCGGCGGCGACGCACCATTTGAGTGTTGGCGCCAGATTCTCACGCGTCTGTATTGTACTATAACGTCGTAGCTATTGTAGTGAAATAGATGTAATGTGCTTACCTCAACGTAACATGGATCTACCATACATAGCCCATCGCTCCTCGCCAACCAGAACCACCACGACACCTACAGTCGCGCCAGACGACACCTAGGCAAATGTCTTCTCAGACCGTTACAGCACCGACGTGGTCCTAACGTGTGATGCATCCTAGAACTACCGTTAGCCTTGAGCCTCGAGTTTCGTCAACCCTAAAAAACCCTAACACCAGCAATCGCCGATCGGCGTTTGACGTCGGCAACTGATGTCACCATCTCAGCAAAGTTCACACAATGACCACATGAACGCAGGGAGGGGACCTTCATGAAGTGAACCCCCTTGTATAATAGAGCCCGTCTTTTGCGTGAAGCTGATGAGCCGAGGTATCCGATCATCTTGCCAGGGCTCGAGGGTGCGACGGCATGGGAATGCACATGCAGCTGATGCTCCGCATTCGTGGACCACAGAGCATCAGTCTCGATCGCAAGGTGCATCTTCTGTCAAGCAGCATCATATCGCGTCGCACGATTTCGCGTTTGCTCACATCACATTGGCTTCTACTCCCAAGGCTTCTACTCACAAGGCTTTTAATCCCAAGGGTTCTACTTCCAAGGGCTCCACCCCAACACCGACCCCCAAAACAACGTGCAAACTCAAGGCACGCCCCAAGGGAGGCGCTGAGCCTCCGACAACACCTAAAGGTGCTAAGCCTCCTACAACGTCGAAAAAAGGAGCAGCTAAGACGCTCACAGGTAGAGCTTTACTGCTTGAATTGATCCAACGCACCGTGCTTGACAAGAGATCGAAAAAGGAGGGCCAAGTGTGCGACCTGCCATTTGATGCTATGGAGTACCCTCCGCCTGCGGATGTAGTAAGTTATGTCCTACTTTGGCTTGATATTCACACTAACCAGTAAACAGAGGAAGAAGCAACAGTCAGCCAAGCTTTCGACAGGAAAAGACACCCCCGTGCTCAAGTACGCATTCGCAGATTGTGATGATGTTGATTCTTGGACCTACACGGGAACCCTCAACAAAGGCCTTGATACTGAGCACATTCTCGAATGGCAAACCGTCACTGGGTTCTTCGGCCATCTTAACACAAAGTACAAGTCGAAATGGTGCGAGTCATACAAGACTTGGAAAGACATCGCAATTCCTGGTGTGCAAATGGAAGACGGCGCATTGATTAACGGCAATCTCAACAAGCTTGTTGCACGCTCGTTCCCATCTAAAGAACATCACGCCGAAGAGTTTGTTCTTCTTGAACACAGAGCAAACTCGCCCGCAAGAGTTAACGTAAGTGTCTCGCGATTGCAACAAGGGATCCACTACTGACTCTCGGCCAGCTCTTCAGCGACCCAAAGGCAGCAATGAAGGATGCCACCTTCAAAGCCAATATACCCGAAGAAGCCCTCAACAATCTCAGAGCTTTCCTAGCAGTGGGCCTTTACTTCTCGGACAACAGGATCTACAAGACTTACGGAAATCAGGCCGCGCCCATGTCCAGGGTACTCGGAAAGATCTGGGCACAATTGAAGGTGGGAAACAAGAACATTGCCATCGGAGACAACTGGCAGACTGAATGGGACAAGTACATGGACGCACAATGGTCGGAAGCTTACTCCAAGCTGATCGATTTCTTCCACGCGAAAGTTAAGGAGATGAACACCAAGCTCGGCTGCGCCTCCAAGAAGAATGGTGCTGACTGTGACGCGCTTAAGGCGATCAAAGTCAAATGGAAGAGTGAAGTCAAAGAAGCAAACCTCAAGAAACTTTCATACGCTCGTTCTGAGGGATCGGCTGTTGACGCCGACGGGGATACTGTCATGGATGGCTGAATGAGGGGTGAAGATTTAGACACTGAACAATGGTAGAAATAGGCAGAAGCATCTTCACAAAATATTCTTTATTACTAGTCTCTTGGTGTTCGTTAGTTTGTAACTTTCTGAATCGTTCTATGTACTCTTGACTAATATACATTTACGGTCCTTGAACTGTGGGCTGCAGCTCTAGCTGCAGTCGCAAGAATCCAAAAAGTGTTATAGAGATTACATAATTTAATAATATATTTCTGCCCTTATAAAGTTAGGATAGCTGTGGGAGCTACTGTGCCGGCACGACTTACTGTGCAAGCAGATTATGACTTCGTCCTGCCTTACCAGACCAAGCCGGGCTGGGGCTCTATGATCGACTAAATCTCATGCCTGCAGCGTGTGGATTGACGTGGCGTGGTATCTACATAGAGCATGTGTCTGTGTCTAAAGTTCGACTTAAGCCAAAATGTCCTTGAGTGGTTGTTCCTGAGTTGTGATATCCCGCTCGTCAATCACGATGGCTCAGTTTCAGCTAAGCAGAGACGATCGATCGAAGCAGTCACGGAGCTGTCGCCGAGAACGACCGGAGATACAATACTCTGCAGGAACTAGCCACTCATGCAAGGGAGGTATCATTGGGTGCAACGAAGGCTCAGATAGTGACAAGAAGTATTCCTCCGACTGGAACTACTATCCGAGTGAGTTATGACACTTCGCAGCTAGGTACCCGTATTTATCTAAGCTCTTATCTAAGAAAGAACTTTTTTGAGCTCATCCCTATTGAGAGGGAAAGTTAAAAACAATCTCGCTCTTTGCTTGATAGTCTTTTACTAGAGGGCTCTCCTCTACATCTGTATCGTAGTGCAATCTACTAGACAGCCACGTCTTTGCTTTCGTACTACTCCAGTGTTCAATTACTTTGCTACCATGGTTTTGTAGTCCAATATCTCGGAACAACGACCGTAGCGCCTCATCGGGCTGCCAATCATGCACTAACCAATACAGCTGTCTCTGTGCACAGTCTTGAAGACTCATTCCGTGTATCTCAATCTGTTCTCCAGGGCTGGAATACCCAATGCCCCAAAAAATGTCCCTAAGCTTGTAGCTTGAACAGACTGCAGGGGCGATACCCGCCGAAAACACAGATCACGTGACATATCAACATTAGCCCCCCCGCTTATGAGGACGAGGGTCTTCTCTATATAGTGCTTAGTGAAATCGGCTTCCCTGTCTTGGCGATCCAGGGATCGTCCAAGCCGACGTTGGCCTACCGGCAGACAAACGTGAAGCTGTACATGGAAGATTTTAGTGTATGGTAGCGGTTCTCGCCACATCAAGGTTCTAGTTACTCTAAATCAAATAATGTTGCATGTTATAGTACCAGCCTACACATTTACGTACATCTACGTTTACAAGCTATTCCTTGCACGCTGCATAGCGATAAGGTGAGAACCCCTGTGGTGATTTGATCTTTAAGCAGAACGGCTTATGAGCCATTCCTTCAGCCTATGTGCGTCCTGATCAAGTATCCCTTGCATCTCCAGCTTGCTGAGGTCAGACTCTTCCCTGCGAATCCACCACGATCGAAAGCTTGGACAAAATCGGTCGTTGATCCTCATGGACCATGACCTTCTCCACCTCCGCTGATACTCTTGGTTCGCGAGGATTCCTAAAGGATCTGTCTAGGGGCAAAGTCGTCGAACATCATTAGCGTATTCTTCCCTGAAGTATGATAGAATGCTCTGTCTCCCACGTGATGTGGCTAGCTGAAAGATAGCGTCCTTAAACTCACTAATGTGAAGCGCGTACGGTGTGCGAAGATGCGCGTCGGTCTTAGTCAAATTCTTCTAGACAGGGAATCCAACAGCTTGGCCAAGTAGAAAGAGGAAAACTTGTTTGATGTGTAACTCAGAAGGCGACATACCTAGATACACTAATGCACTAGCTATCTTCTTAGCGGAAAATTGGGGATAGTCGTCCTCCAGTTTCATTCGCAAATCCGAGAGTCGCATGTCGGTCGTCAGGGCGGCAATGCATGGGAAAACGTGAAATAATCCACTACACCAAATCTGGTCCCGATGCCACCGGTAGAGAATAGCCTCCGATGGGACCTGGCCCCATATCATCACTTCGGTATTGTAGATTGACTTAGGTTTTAAGCCGCACATAACCCTCAGATCGTTGCACGCCATGTAACTTCCTGGCTCCAGTCTCCAAGGACAGATAAGCAGAATAGTTATATTTGTACATTCCCTGTAGGTACAAAAGGCAATATGCAAGGCTCAAACAAGATCGATTGTTGCCGAGATGAAGGGAGTGGGTACACGATTAGAAAGGGCTGCATGCATATCCACGCATCTGCTATATAGTCAGGACCTGGAACGATGGTGGCGGATACAGCCTTGATATGATATCGTCGCTTCCAGTATTCCAGGAATCCGCGTTGACAACTCTGTAGTATATAGGTCTCTCAAACGAGTTCGCTGGGTGAGACTGGTAAACTTAGAAGAGGTCCTGTGCCTTGATGGTCGTCTTAGCTAACGCGAAAAGAAAATGACAAAGCATGGGAGTTTCTTACAAGCTCTTCCGTGTGTTGGAACAACTCAGAAATATCATTGTAGCTGTACTTAGACTGATCTTCTAAGTGCAGCCCTGCAAAAGCGTCCTCTAGCGTCGAGTCACTTATACTGCTGCAGATTGTCGAGATGCTGTGTCGTTACTTAGTCGTGTTGGATGGAGCTTTGAGTTTAGGTAGCGAATATAAATCATGACGTGGAAGCGGGGTTGCGAGGTGAATTGAATGCGGGGTAGGTATGTCACACGTGGGGTGAGCAGGTGATGGTCTTGCGCTATGCCCGATTTAGCTTAGCAAAGCTCTGCAAGCCCGGTTTGCTGTGTGACGCAAACTTTGACCTGTACTGCGAAAACGGGGAAGCCGATTTCGCTAAGCACTATATGGCGAAGAACTACGACCAGGCACAGCATCCTGGGTTCATGTTTATGCCTAGGATATGCTGACCGTCATCGACATGTCCATCTATTATCACCACATTTGTGCCACCGGTGCTCTCCACGTTTCTAGCATTGGATCAGTGAGTGCTTCGCTTGATCGTGCTGCTTTGGCTAATGGTCCCGACGCGTCTATTTCTTGCTCGTTAGGTACACCTTCGGCCGCGACATCTTTACGCTTCCGACCACGTTTCTTCCCTGGTTCGCCTTCTGCCTGCGTCGTTGCCTTTGGCCGGCCGCGCTTTGCTTTGCTTACAGCTTTCTTGGCAGCATCTTGCTTAGCACGTTCTGCACAGTCTGCCCGGATTGCTTCGAGATCTTCCTGTCTCATCACCCGTCCTTCGCCATTCTTCCCAGACTTCTTCAGAATATCTAATTTCGTATTTCAGCAAGTCTTAGCCTCGTTGTTGGCAGCCTTGAGAAGCCCAATGTAATTCTAGTCAAGGGCTTGTTAGGCAATAGACCTTTAAGCAGCGTTGGCAAGCTTCTAAGTTAGTCTATAACAACGCATCTTATTTAGCTTATCATTACAAGAATCTTGCTTGATAAGGCTAAGCAGTTGTATTACGGCTTCTGATGACACAGGTGTCACTAGCGTCTAAATTACTTCATTTTGTGTACTTTCAACTTCGCAGGGTACTTAAACAGTCAGTAGGGCGTCTGGCTTAACAATATCACAAAGAACCCTCAAAGGGTTAAACAGAAATAGGCCAGTCTTCGCCCAGCCCGCAAGTATATTCTTCTTCATCATCCCCCTTTCTCTCGCGCGACTGTATATAGCAGTAAAGTGTTCTTTATTAACATTTGTCAGGCCTCCACAGTAGCGGCACTCAACTTCATCTCGGTACGCTGTTTTCAACAGCCCAAAAACCGATACGTCGCAGGGCTGTGTCTTGTGCAATGTGTGAGAGGGCAGTCTACAAAGGATAATATTATTCTCCAGGCAAAATTCAATAATCTCAAGGGTTTCATGTGTCCCAAAGCCATCGCAGATAAGTATCCATGGTTTTCCATTAGCACGAGCTTTAGTCTAAGGGTCAAAGACTCGTTTAATCCACTCCAGGCTAATAAAAGAGTTATTGTAACCTGTTTCAGAAAGAGCGTAGAACCATCCAGGAGTAGGGTATGTCGTCCAGTTACTCCTGTGAGTAGATGCAGGCCAGATAATCATCAGATTAAGATACTCACCGCTTACTAACACGCATTCAATAGCAGTTACCATCGTCCACTTTGTGCCAGTTCCCCTATAGTCCCGTCCATCATCCTTACCTACTAGAACTTTAACAGCGCCAAGCATAGAAAGCATGATGCCTGTCTCATCCATGTTATAGCAATTCTCAGGCCGAACGTCTAGTCTACAGAGTTCCTCCTTAATCACATCAAACCAATGTACCACCTTGTCATATATGTTATTATCATGACGCTCCCACAGCATAGGCCTATTGTTCCTCGATTTGAGCTGGGGGTGGCGGCGTCGGAAGGCCTGAGGCCAATTCTTGTTTGGTGGTTCGGAGGGTCGGTTCGTGGCACGTCGGCTAGCGATGCAAAAGGCAAGTGCAGGTATATACTTCACACGTATAGGAGTCCCGACTGCGCCCATCCGTAGTATGAAAGCACCAAGAGCTTTCTCCTCGGGTGGGGTGAGGTATTGCTGGCCTTGAGCCTTTTCCTTCATCGAAGGGCGTCCGCGACGCTCCCGGTACCATCGAGTATGGTAGGGAATCTCTTTTTCGGTCTCTACAAGGGAAGCCCAGCCTGCAGGCATATCTATGGGGTCAGTTTGCGCCAGCACTTGACTGACTGGCTGCATGTTTGCTATGGTAGTGCGAATGCTGCTATTCAGGCCAGCACGACGAACAGCGCAGCTCCGCACTCCTGGACCGAATAAAAGAACCCCCAATCATGATAAAAATAGAAGTCACGTGATAGCTGTAGATGCTTCGAGAATCGGCAGATGGCTATGACCTGTGCACGCGCTGGACTCGCGTCATCGCGAACAAGCGCGTCTTCTTCGCGTTCGGCTATCACCGACCTGCAAGACTTCGCGCTACTTGAGACATGCGCGCTCCCATCAACCTCTGTACTGAGACAACAATCGTGATGCTGCCAATGTCGGAGCAACATGACCTGGAAATGCTCTCATATAGCGAAAGAGTAGATCTAGCCGTCTGGGCAATGGATCGCAACCCAAACATGACGAGAAGACGCGCCGCTTCAACCTTTAAAGTCAAACGAAAATCCTTTCGTAACCGATTCGTTCACGGACCTGCTAAGGCACTCATAAAATCCATCATCATCGCCCTGAATGACCCCGAACACCGCAACTTCCATGCCTTACCTGTCGAACTGATCTGCATGATCCTCAACAATCTTAGGTCTGCCTAAGACGTTCCTGCTGTAGGACAAACAAATCAGACCTTGCGCAGCGTTGCGATCGATTATCTCTGCCGAGATGCCTATGTCTACGATGCTATCCTCTGGGCCGCAATAGGACGACGGAGAACGCTTCTTTGGTTACTCTTGCAAAAAGGCGCTGCTCTTGTTCACAATGAAGGCCGTTGTATGCTTGCTGCTGCAACTATAGCTGGACAAGGCGACGAAGTCAGCTTCAAATTATTCTTTGATGCCAGCGGCAACAAATGTGGAGCTAGGGGCTGCATAAGCGGAGCAATATCTGAAGTGGTGCTCTGCGGCTGTTTGCATATTGTAAAGCTTGCGCTTGACATATATGCAGGCACGGGACTTGACTACACTATATCTTTTTTTGAAGCACTTGCGGGCGCATCTTACAAGGGGCGAGAAGAAATAGTGAGGATGCTCCTTGACAAGGGCGTCCCCGCAAACGACACAGGCTACTAAATTAATAGTGCTCTTCATTTGGCTGCGGGCGAAGGCTATGCGCAGATTGTAAAGCTACTGCTTGATGCTGGTGCTAATGCGAATGCAATAAGAGGGCATGGCGACAGCGCGCTACAGAGAGCTTTGTCAGCAGGCCATGACACCGTGGTGAGGCTGTTGCTGGAAGCTGGCGCTAGTACGAGTAGACATCGTAGCTTGTTCTACGGCAGCGCACTTCAGAAGGCTTCAGAGAATGGTCACGAGCGGGTGGTAGGGCTATTGATCAGAGCCGGTGCTCGTGTCAACACAACGGGTGGGCGTTCTGGTAGCGCACTTGAAAGAGCGCAAAGGAATCGACATGCGAAGGTAGTCAAGCTGCTTTAAAGCGCCGGTGCTAGGGAAGACATGCTAGTGTAATGATACTACTTATTCATGGCGTAGATTAGTAAGGGAAAACAAAACCAGCAAGAGGCAACGACAATGCGCCCAGCCGTTGTTTAACAATGAGAGCCGGCTTTGACTCTAACTTAGCTTAGGAAAGACGCCTCATACGATACGGTATGCCAAGATATAACGTAAGCACGCTAGACTTAGCGGCCAAAGGCACGGAACCGAGTCTTGTTCACGGACAAATCCGGAACATACTTTTACAAGTTCAGGTATCTATACAAATCTTGGGATATATTCTCCTATCATTAGTCTATTTAGCTATCATCCTAATGTATGTAATACCTTTAATTATAGTGCGATACTGGGGTGTAAACGTAATGCAGCTTCTAGTAGATGAAAAAGCACAAGCGACAGCACGGCTTAGCACTATGTATCTTTTCGCTACAAGCTCTTATTAAACAGAAAAACGCCTTAAGAATAAGTGTATGATGTTACAAAGCAAAAGAAGCAACAAAGAAATATTTAAGATGTTAAACCTGTAAACTACTTGCAGTACAGGAGTGTTTGCGTAACGCATAGATGCACATTATAGCAGTAGTATACTAGCTTGTTATAGTACTTATACTACTTTACAATAGTCTGTATATAGTAGGTGTAGGTTGTATAAAGCACAGCTATATTAGTACGCTAGGCTTTAGCGCTCTACTTATAAGGGCAAGTGCTATTAACTTAATTACAGCAAATATAGCAAGGAAGTAGATAGTAAACTATAATAGGGAAAGAAGGTACGCTTTAGGCACAAGCAAGTAGTGTATTAGTAGTAAGGAGAAACAGCAACGCAGTTAACAAGCTTAGAGAAATATAACTATAGCCTATTGCTAAAGTATAGACTAATATTACAACAATAACAAGAGCAAATAACAACATAATATTATAGCTAAGTTTTACTTAGGTAGTAAAAGCATAGTATAAACTTAAAACGAATCTATATGTTAAGTTTTACACTTTAGACAAAGTCCGTAAGTAATTGTTTAATTAGGTCTTAGGGATAAGTACGTGCAGGGGTTCTTAAGGGGGT
>JAPEUW010000209.1:0-57075 GCA_027946445.1 Ascochyta clinopodiicola
CCACAAGCACCTCTCTTTCCCCCTTCTGTTCCGCATCCCCCAGCTCCCCCTCCAGAATTCCAAACCCCTGCTCATCCCCACACCGACACGCCCTCGTCCACTCCACCACCTCTCCGTCAGCACCCTCGCGCTCCTGAAAATCACTCAGATCCAACACCTCGAGCCCGAGGATAAAGTCCTGGCTCAGCGTCTGCGTCGCTGCACCGCCGCCACCACCGTTTTTGTCGCCCTGTGACCCCGTGGCTAGGACGTGCGGGTTGCGCAGGAGCCAGTTATCATACTGGGACTTGCTGGCGGGGCTTTCGAGGACACGGTACGCTTCGCGCACGTCGTCGACGCTGTGGACACGGGTGCTCTTGCTCGTGGCCGTGCCCGTGGCTGTGGCTGTGGTGGTCTTCTTGTCTGGGTGCGCGGCTAGCAGGGCGTTTCTGTAGGCCCGCCTCAGCTCGGCTGCGGAGTGGCGGCTCGATTGAGAGCCTGGGCTGGGTGCGCTGAGACCGAGAATATGGTAGTAGTCTTTGGTGTACGACATCGTGGCTAGCACTCGTGGGTTGAAAGAGTCGTTCGGTCTGACTGTGCAGTGCAAATATTGGCACGGCCGCGCTGGTTGTCTGTTGCACGTTGACCGTGGGTGATTCGAGCCTCAAGGCATATCTGCTGTAGCGTGTACGTCTCAAAGTACTGCACACGTCTTCGAGGATTGTAGTCGTACGCGTTGCATCATGGAGGTGGGGAACGAACGTGGTAGATATTCACGTTCAAAAATTTAAGTGGGGCAAACCCAGGTTCATGGGACGACATTACAGGGTCTAATTGATGCATATACGAACAGACCCTAGAATTGTTAAGACTGAGTAGATACGCCCCAAGCTCTGTGACCAAGCACGGCACCAGAGAACGCATATGAATCTGTATCAAGTTCTTGAGTATATTCGACGTAGCGCAGTCATATCAGGCCTTCTGCGGCAGGTGTGGCTGCTCTGCAGACCCAAAGCAGATGAAATATTGCCCCAAAGGCATATGTTTGTCCAAATCGCCATGTTCGTAAGAGATCATATGAGCAAAGTCGAAGAACAGGGGAATAGGGGATTGCATTTGAGGAACCACGCCAAAACCTCCACCTGCGCATGCAGTATCGGTGCCCTCCGTACAAAGGATACCAAGTATGTAAGCGATCGCGCGATTGACGCGACCTCGGCAGACTGCACGCTCGATGGAAACAGTGCGGGTGATACAGGAGAGTAAAGGGAAACACATCAGTCATGGGGAATTTGACCATCCGACCCGCTCGCTGCTAAAGCCAATTTTCGAAATCACAGGACACATACAACTCCGTAGGACGCTCGCTGCCGTAGCAGCCTCCTTCGTCTATCCGGGAAAAGGAGACGGTGACTGGGGATGAGCCAGCTCTAGAGAGGTAGGAACTGCTTAAGCGGCGGCAGGGGCGGCGGCCGGTGCCTCCTCGCTCTTCTGCTCGACAGGCGCGGCAGCCTCGGCATCAGCAGCCTTCTCCTCCTTGGGGGCGGAAGAGTCGGCAGCCTCGGCCTCGTTGCCATCCGACGATGTCCAGAGGGTGAGGTTGTCACGGAGGAGCTGCATGATGAGGGTGCTGTCGCGGTACGACTCCTCAGACAGGGAGTCGAGCTCAGCGATGGCATCGTCGAAAGCCTGCTTGGCGAGGTGGCAAGCACGGTCAGGTGAGTTCAGGATCTCGTAGTAGAAGACCGAGAAGTTCAGTGCCAGACCCAGGCGAATGGGGTGAGTGGGGGTGAGCTCTGTCTGAGCAACGTCGGTAGCCGTCTGTTGGCGGGAGTCAGTTGTTTGATCTGCATTGCGCAGCTTGTTATTGCGTCATACCTTGTAGGCCTCGTGTGCGGCAGTCGCAGCGACCTTGCGCTTCTCGCCGGAAGCGAACTCGGCGAGGTAACGGTGGTAGTCACCCTTCCTGTTGCAGTTGTCAGCCTTGCGGTATTTTGCCGGGAGTCATATTGACGCACATCTTGTGGTAGAAGACCTTGGACTCGCCGGACTCGGCCTTGGGGATAAGGGACTCGTCAAGGACGTTGAGGACATCCTGGCAGACCTTCTCGAGCTCGGTCTCGATCTTCTGGCGGTAGTCGCGGATGGTGCCAACGTGCTTCTCGGAGCCCTTGGACTCCTCCTTCTGCTCGATCGAGGAGATGATGCGCCACGAGGCACGTCGTGTGCCGACGACGTTCTTGTAGGCGACAGACAGGAGGTTGCGCTCGTCAACGGTGAGCTCACCGCCGATCTGTGTCGTGTTAGGTCATGTCACTCGGCGCTGCAGCGTCACTGCGGCCGCGTGTTGGCACAGCGTGCGGACGGCGTGGGCATACCTTGGCGACTTCCTGCGAAACAGTCAGCTTGTGAGTTCTGGTGCGTGTGGCGGTGTCTGCTGTGGACTGACCTTCATGTACGTAACCATCTCTGTGAGCAGCACTGTTAGCATGCGTGACCGGCACGTTGGGCACGCCAGCACTTACCATCGTAGCGCTCAGCCTGTTCGCACAGCCTGGCGAGGAAAGTCTTGCTGTTGCGACGTCAATAAGGCGGTCGTGCTGGGACGGCTGCAGTTAGGCCGTACCTCTCGCGCTGTTGGGGCGGCCAGGTTAGCGACTGTTGACAATCATCGTGGGCCGGGGTTGAGGGCCAGAGGGGCATCCCGCCGGCGAGCAACGGCGGGGGAGCGCAGATAAAGGGTCACATACCTCGTTCGCCATTGTATCGGGCGTGTGGTGTACGGGAGTACTGGTCGGAGGGAAGGGGAGTGGGTGCAGAGGTGTTTGGGGAAGGATATAGGCGGTGTGCTGGTGAGGTTTACGGAAGAGTTTGTCGAGTTGTTTTGGGGAAGATGGGAGGAAGCGAGCGGCTGTCTAGACAGGTGAAGACAGCGCCAAGGAGCGACTGAGCGACTGCCCATGGACAACAGGACCCCACTGCGCCTTCTCCAGAAGGCCGCCTTAACGGTCGATTCACATGGCCGCCGATTTGCATCTGACTTGGCCTCTGACCTGGCCGCCAACGACGCGGTTTCTATTCTGCAAACGCCGCGCTGTCTTTTGTTGTTACTTTGTTGCTTCTACTGTCTATGTACTCTTGGCAAGGAGGGGTCCAGAGGGCAGGGCTAGCAGTCCAGTCGTCGTGTGTACACGCAATGTACTGTGTACACAAACAGACGGCACGCTCTCCACACACACTTGACTTGACCTCATGGCCCACGCAAATGTTCCACTGTGTGCTTTCGCTGTTCTCGCTCCACGTCCGTTCCCCCCCTTTCAGCGTCTCCACCACTGCGACCGCGATTGCGATTGCGAGTGTGATTGCTGTAGCACAAGGTCACGCGGCTGCCAGCGAGTCTGGCTGATGGACCATGCCACGTTGGGGGCCAACCAGCGCACCTTAGAACAAGCTAGAAGCCCTGGACCACTCGCATCCGCGAAGCATGAACCACGCCCATGAGTCGTGTCACTGGAGATGAACGTTGCATTTACCAAACGCCTCTCACTGTGCACTGTGCACTTGGGCGATCACAATGCGCACGTCGATGCTTGGACATGTTGGGACACACAGTGCCTGAAACAGGTTGTTTGCCAGCAAATTGCATCATACGAGGGGCATGTCGTCTTCAGCGGCGCAACAAATGCCGTGCTTTCCTGACGCCAAAGCCACGGTGCTGCTGGTGTACCGGCACGTTGCCTTGCCTTGTCCAGCGTCTGCATCCCGTGTTGCGGCCCATCAACGGCTTCCCGTCCGTTGCAACACGCATCCGTCATGCATCGCATACCTGGGTGCATGAACTAGGTAGCCTCGCAGCCACTGCAGCACGTGAAGCATGGGAGTGCCAGCCTGCAACTCGGCCGCCATTGTCCTCCCGGTGAGCGACCTGGTCGTCTGAGACAGCCTCACCCAGGTCCTCCATGACGCGTCCATGCGCCCGTCTCGTGGGTGTTTCGAGTGCCAGTTGCTTCACATCAACAAACGCCAAACACCGAGCATGAGCGCCGCAGTACCCGTGCAAACACCCCTACAAACTGGTCAGCAATGGCACAGGAAGCCGAAAGACAGGATACTGTGACGTACATCAACCATTGCAGCGTGGAGAACTTGACTGCCTCAAGCCTCTCTCGCAGTTGCGCCGTCTCCTGCTCAATCCTCGTCTCCGTTTCCTTCAACTTGAGCTCTTGCACATTCGCCTCCTCCCTGATGCGACCCTTCTCAAGATTCAAGTCCAGCCGCACCGACGCCTGCGTCCGCTGAATCTCATCCCTGAGTCTCGAGTTCAGCTTGGCCAGCTCGTTCGTCAACCGCTCGTGAGACGCGCGTGTGAGCGACGATTCCGTAGAGTCAGCCGTCATGAGTTCAGACCGCAGCTTCGCAAAATCCACCTTCTGCGTATACGTAGCCTTCTCCTGATCCTCTCGGAGGACCATGGTGCGCGTGAGATTCTGTATGCTAGAAAAGATCAGCCAAAAGATTTGGAGTGCTGCACAAGCCAACAAACCTCTCCTCTATAACATCTCCAAGCACTTTCATCATGCCTTCTGCCTGCTCATCCGTGAACCCCTCCTCCTTAAGCCGCTGCACAAACTTCAACGTATCGAAGTGGTGATCTTTCGCCTGCGATGCAGTGGCGCTGAACTCGCGACGGAACGCAAGAGCAGGCGCATATCCAGCCGCGAACCGCGAACCCTCCTTCTGCAATCGCAATATCCGCTGCCGCTGCAACACTGCAGCTACGGGGTTCGTGGCGCTCCGCTCAGGAGCTGCAGCGGAGCGGTACCGTCTTGTTTGTTCCAGACATTGCGCTGCGGGTCGGGACGCAGCTGTGGTCGTCCATGAGGTTTGAGGTAGGAGGAAGCGCGGGATCGCCGTTCTTGAGAGCATCGGTGCAGACATTGTGGTGTTGTGGTTGTGAAAGGCAAATGGTCCGCAAGAAAGCGTGTGAAGCCGACTCAAGTCGCGCTAGGGACGCTGCGATGTCATGGCTGGGTGGCCGAATACGGCAAACCATTCCCGTTATCGGCACGCTTGTGAGTTTGTTTGACACGGAGCATTGATCTGGGACTGTCGGCAGTTGGGGTTCTTTTGTCAAATTCAAGCCTAGAATACGTTGAAAATACCCGTTGATGGTATTGGGCCAAAAGTCTGGTAACCGCCGAGAGAAGGGCAACACAAATCCCAAACATTCCTTGCCATGCAACCGCTCAAACGCAAGAACAAATCACTTCAACGTTCGCACCCAACTATCACACTTTACCTCCCATATTCCAAACTCGGTACAATGACAGGACCATACTTCATCGGCGCGCTGTAACCCCCGTCGTTCTGCACCATGAAATCCACCGCCAGACTCAGCTTCCCACTTCCATGGCCGGGCACGGCTTGGCCAAATGTGCCATTGACAATCTCAGGGTCGTAAATGACGCAAGCAACGTAGTTTCTGCGGCCCATGAGGCGCTTGTATTCTCGAGGTTGCCCGTTGACGTCCTGAGTAAAGATCTCCATCATATCCTCCTTGGTATCCGTGGGCTGTTGACTGCTGCGATGCCCGTTCTGCGGTACGTAAAGCGCTCGGTTGTTGTGCAACAGTCGAAGAACGTAGTTACCAGGTGGGCCGTTGACTACTGAAGATGAGATGATCTGGTACATGGTCTTGTGGTCTTGCGGTCTTGCTGGGTCGTGTACAAGACCAGCACCGCAACAGTCGACGGCTCCAGAGAAGAAAGTCATTCGCAATGACTTGTTATGAGCAATGCCTTGTAGAGTCCGAATCAGATAGGTGCGTTCAAGGTCCTGATGTCGTTAGCACAGCCCGGGAATTGAGTGAATGAGACTGTTACCTTTGATTCGTGCGTCCACATATCCCTCAGCTCATCGAGCAAGTCAATCTCTCCAAACGGACTAAGGACACCGCTCATCAGGCCAGATTTGCCGACAGCCTTCTTGATTGAATTGAAGCCATCGCCAACCACGCTCTTCGCGCCGACAACGCCAGCAACACCGGCCGTGACCTTCCCAAGCATATTGAAGGTGCCAGTAACCGCCTTCTTCCCAGTCGCCATTGAGTGTGCCAGGTGCTCGACAGACTCCAGGCGAGGATAAACAATTGGCACCGGAACCATCCAGATACAATGCTGTACGCTCGGAGGTAGCGTTGCAACTTTGGGGAAAATGCCTTGGTATGTCGGTCCGGCCATGACCTGATGAGGATTACGTTCAGACCGACAGTCTGGACCAACGACTGTGACGCAAGGACCGAGGTACTTGATGAAGTGCCAGCCAGTTCCTGTGATTGTGAAGAGGTCTATGTCATTACTGACATTTCGGAGGATTTCAAGTGTGGTATGGTGTTGGAAAAGCAGATACATCTCAATGCCGAGTCGTCCAATGTTCTTGAACATGTTGGAGAACTGCATGTACTCGGGGTAAGAGCCGAATCCATCAAAGCTGGTTGCTATCAGTACTGCGCTATTCGACTGTGCAAGAAACTTACATGTCGTGATCATCCAGTGCAAGGATATGAGGGATCTGGGCAAAGGCTTCTCGCAGGTTCGGTTGATCGAAGTGACTGGTATAGTAGTGGAAGTAGGCATGACACACTTCTTCTTCATGCTTTGCTGTCCAAGGGGCATTCTTGCGTGCTTCTTTGCCGCTTGTTGCTGTCCATTGCTTCAACAATGGAATCTCCTTCCATAGTCTGTCTGCATAAATCTGACCGCCGAGACCCAATTGCACATGAAAGCCGCCGCACTCGGCGTTCTTTTGCAGTATGTCTTTCCACATAAGTCCTACACCACCGAGCTTTGTTCGATCGTTGGCGCTCACATTAAGCGCGAAGTCGTTGCCAGAATGAGCAATGAACCTCCAGCTGGTCTCGTGACGTCCGGCAACCAGAAATTCATAACGCGTGCAGCCCAGGTGTGAGGTGATAGCGTAGGTCCACTTGGCCGCATGCTCTTCGTCCATCCTCAAGTCAATGTCGTATCGGTAGAATATCCATGTTTGATGAGTGTAAATGGGGTTTGCCTTCAACTGTCGCGGATTCGGTGACAAATCCTGGCTCTGATGGATGTGGATGGTGGGAGGATTCGGAGTGTTTGTGACCAACAGAATAGAACCAAGCCACAGTCCTCGCTCAAGATCCATATTCGTATACCTCAGGTACGGCCCGAAATACACTCCGTTTGTAGGCTGCACTTTGTAGGTATCTACTCCCGCGGTCGGTGGGGGGCCTGTGAAGCCCCCAGCGGTTGGCGTTGCTAGTGGCGCCATACCAAAGTCACTGGAATATCCCACAGTCTGAGTTGGAAATCCTGGCGAAGCTAGAGGTTGCTTGCCAAAAGATGGAGATGCCAAAGGGTTGACGAATGTGCCTGTAGGGGACAACGGCTCATTCAAGTTCAGTGGCGTAGGACCCTTTGGAAATTCCCATTGTGTTGACTGCGTAGGCAGGTGGATATAGTAGTATTGCCCTGAGGAGGGGTCCAGGTGTGCAATCCATCCTTCAGGCAAAGGTGGGGGAGACGCTGGACCTGCTCCTGGCGCTGGAGCTGGGCTCGGTGTGTGAGTTGGCTGCGTGGTTTGTAATTGCGGCAAGAATTGCTGTGATGTAGGCGTTGGCGACACTACGTTGACAGGCTGCGATGGACCAGCCTGTTGAGGCCGTGGATCGTTTGCAAATGCAGGATGACCCTGCATTGGATCGCTCAAAGACACGCCTTGGGGAACAGGCTGAGGCTGCTGTCCTTTCTCGTTTGGGTATCGCTGTGCCTGCTGGGCGTTTGCCTGTTGGATGCTCGAATAGGATGGAGGTGGCTCATCATTAACGTTCATCCGGCCCATATCTTGAGTCAGAGGATGTTCTGGTCGCATGCTGCTGGGAGGCGGCGATGACACATTGCCAACGCCGTTCGGTGCCTGCGGAAGAGGGCCTTGGGGAGGTGTGCTGGAAGCGCCTGGCTGGGCCTCCCCCATGCCTTGGTACACTTGTGGCTGGCCGTATGGTGTTTGCCCTGGCTGTTCTGTGGGCGTCCACGGCCTTCGTATGGGCTGCTGCTGCGGTTGTGGCTGTTGCTGGCTCGGAGCCGGCGAGCTATGTACAGGCCGAGGCTGCTGATTCGCATAGATCTGGTTTCTTTGCGCAGCAGCAGCATTCTGGACGCTCTGTGCTTGCAAGTTTGTCAAAGTGGATGTGCCTGCGATGCCGGCTGCAGCGAACCGCGCTTCGATGCCGCCGCCAGGAGGTGGAATGATTGGGGTCTCGGGTGGTGGGGGCGAGCCTCGCTGGGCTTTCACTGTGGATGTCGAAGCTGTCGAGCTCAGACGGTTGATACCTCCAGGGTTCGGAATGTTGAGTGTTTGTGGTTGTTGCGCTGGCTGGTTCGAAGATGCTCCTGGGCCTGTGTTTGCGTTTGGTGGAGGCCAGTACTGTTGGTGGTACTCTGGAAATGGGTTCGGGTCTGTGCTGCCTTTCCTTTGCGGCGCTCTCGCAAACAAGCCCTCCTTGTCTGGTGTTTCTGGTCCTGGCGAGTCCGGGAGCGGTTTGGGCGCTGTCCCTCGTCGCTCTGCCAGTCTTGAAGGCTGGATCGAGCCATCCTGGTTTCGCCCGCCGTATCCTCCTACACTCGGCCTGTTGGGGTCGTTTGCATCGAATCTCGCGCGCTGTTCGGGCGAGGTGGGGACGGGCCCGGTCGCATTTGAGCTTCGTCTGCGGCCCTCTGGCTGTGGTGGGGTCGCGTTGCGTGCTGGGCGCTCTCGCTCGCTGAGGGGCGTGTACCGTCCTTGGCTGATTGTGGGAGGCCCATTATCCACTGGGTAGGGCAGCGGTGCTATTGGCGGTGGGGCGGTGGGTGGACTCGATGGAGGCGCTGGGAACGAGGGCATGGGCGGCGGGCGCGAGAAGGCTGGAGGCTTGCTCGCATTGCCGGCCGAGTCTGCTCGCGGGGGCGGACTCTTGGACGTTGGCGACTGCTTCTGTATCCTCAGGGGACCGACTGTGGGCGTGCGCGTATCTGTCTCGTACCGCAGGAAGAGCTCCTCTTCCGGTCTTCCTTGCTTACGGCCCTCCATGTTGGTTCAAGGCTGCGATTCGCACGCCGTCTTTCGCTGTCTAGCCAGGGAGACTGGATGTAATCGAATCGAATCTTGGTTCAACCTGAGTTGGGCGCTGCTCAGCTGTCGTCCCAGGTGGGCAGGAGCGTGGTGGGGCAGGGCAGTGACAGATGACGTCTGACGCAGGAGCAACAGGTACCTTCACATGCACAGGGGCCACTGAGGTTATATGCAGAGAGCTGGAAATCCGGCAATGCGCCTGACGCCTGATTCCTGCTGCCGACCGAGGCCAATCTACGTACCCTCCCTCCCATGGCTGCACTGCAACACGTTGGGCTGCTGCGGGTCTGCTGCTCTCGACGCGCCCGCGTCTCTGCCCTCGCACCCTCCTATTGGCTGGCTCTTCCCTCTTGGCTGTGCCTTCTACGCGCCGGCGGCCGCTTTGGAGACCCCAAATCACAGCTTGGCGGGCGCATAGCAGCTATGTTTCACGCGCTCAACCTAATCCACCAGAAAGGAGACGTTCCGACTCGACCGCTGTATGTGGCTTTGGGCTGCACGGTTCCTGGATCGTGACGATCTCTGAGGTCAGGAGAGGTGAAGAAAGAAGGTAAAGTCCATAAAGACTGACCAAGCCCTTGTCTTATACAAGTACCAGGTACCAAACACCAAAGTCAGAACCAAATAACCTCTAGCGTCTAAGAACACAAGTGCACATCTACATCTGGTTGCAGCGCAAACGGCGCGGGAGCGCGTTCATGCACCGGGACGATGCGTGCGTCCCATAGGATTTACACAAGCTCGTCAAAGTAGCTAGTCTTGTCTTTCTCTGGGACACGGGCGCGGTAGAACAAGCAGCGTCCCATGGTCATGCCTCGAGGACCCTGGCACGTGCTTGGCTGGCAACCACCTCTTGATGGCGTGCAGGTACTCTGCACACCAATACTCCACGATGACGCACAAGATTATTATTTTTAATTTTGAAGTCGCATAAGTGTGCACACCGTGGAGTATGGGCTCAATTGGTCGACAAGGCCGCTTCTCGTATAAAGCCACAGGACATGGCTGACTGGGCATGCACAAAGGGTGTGGAAATGGCAAAGTGGAGGAAGTGAGACCAGAGCTCTAAGCTGTAGATATGATGACCTGAATCACCACTAGACACGACACATTTAGCTCAAGCAATACTTGTTCGTAAGAAGGGCGTGAGATAAAGCCATGTACAGATGTATTAGAAGTCACGCGCGCTATAAAATCTATCAAAACGGTCAGAAGAAACAAACTAAACTTTTCCACCGAAATGCAATGCGGCTCACACCGCCTCGCTCGTTGTCCTCTATGCACATAACACTTCTCAAGATATGTACAACACGATTCAAAGACCCATGAGAGCCTGAGCGCCCGGCTCGCTGCACACATACACCACATCGTGGCTGTCGGTGAAGCCGTTGAAGCGAGTGGCAGAGCACTTGGTGTACGCGCCCATGTCCTCAAAGTACAGCCAGTCGCCGACATCCAAAAGCTCGGGGAAAGTGCTAGACGAGGAGATTATGTCGATGCCGTCGCAGGTTGGGCCCCAGATGGAGTACTCGACTTGGGATGGCGTGTCGTAGCCCGAGCGGCGCACATCGTACAAGACATCATTGCCGGACTTCAGGACCCTTGCGACGGGGTGCTGGTGGTCAAAGATGATGCTCGAGAAGTTGCCGTAGACACCGTCGTTCAAATACAACATATAGTTGGTCGTGCCCAGAGTAGCATCGGTGACACTGCGACGGGCAATGACGTGGCAGGCGATGGTGAAGGCCGTGGACACGTAGTAACGTCCAGGCTCGCCGATGACGCGGATGTGGGGCGGGAAGTACTCATCCAAGGAGGCAGACAAGACTGCGGCCATGGGCTCGAAAGTAGCATCGCCAGTGAAGCCGCCGCCAACGTCCAAGGTGTGCATGTTGAAGCCAAGGGCAGCCGCTTGGTCAAAGACAAAACGAGCATCCTGCACCGCCTTGATGAAGGCCTTGGGGTCAGATGCACCGGAGCCCACGTGGAAAGCTACGCCCACAACGTTGAGCTCGAGCTTCTTCGCCAGCTCTAGCAGCTCGCCGGTCTGATCCATGGCAGCACCGAACTTCTGGCTTAGACGGCACAAACTGGCCGTGTCATCGGTGATGATGCGCAGATACAATTCAGCGCCAGGGAAGAGCTGCTTGGTCTTGTAGAGCTCGTCGGCGTTGTCAAAGGTCATCTGCTTGACACCAGCATTGGCGGCGTAGCGAACGTACGACTTGGTCTTGCAGGGCTGCGCGTAGATGATGCGAGAGGGATCGACGCCGATGTTGAGGACCGTCTCGATCTCGTTCTTAGAGGCGCAGTCAAAGCCGAGGCCAAGCTCCGTCATGAGGCGCAGAACTTGGGGGTCCGGGTTGCACTTGACGGCTAATTGGATGTTAGTGAGGAGAAGGCATTATAGAGGCGATGGGCCGCAGCTCACCATAGTGCGGCTTGACACGAGCCAGATTCTTCTTCCATCGCAAGTGTTGGCGGTAGACCTCGCCCAGATCGGCGACGAAGAAAGTGTCCTCGTCGCCAACGTCACAGACATCGTGATCGATAGCCTCGACACGGCTCTTCAAAGCTGCGCCAATGAGCTGCTTGGCTTTTCCCACGCCATGGTTGTCGACACTGCCAGGGGAACAGTCGTTGAAGTACGGTTTGTGATTCAACGAGATGTTGTATTCCTCTGGAGGGGGCGTAAGAGCAGAAGGTGCCATTCCCTTGCTAGTGGCCAGTTGGGGAGCAGCTAGTAGTGATTAAGAGGGGTTGCTGGATGGCGAAGGGGCGTTAAGGCGGCTTGAAGGGCGCGAAGCCGAGGCTCGGTGTCGGGCGAGGCCTCCTGTCAGACTGTTCCTCGACGGAACAGACCGCAAAGAGCGTGCTATGCGGCAGCTGAGATTCGGGCGGCACTGGAATTTGGTTGTTGTACGAAAACAACACGCGCTCAAGTTCCTTCCTAGAAGTGTGTGGCAGGCGGCGGGGGGATGTTGTTGAAGACGTGTGGCGCGGGTCGTGCAGAGACAACTTGAAGATTGATCAGGAAGAGGCGGCCGCGAGCCGTCTTTAAGAGAAGCCTTTGATAGCGACCAAAGGCTGTCGGTGCGGTATTTTACGCGAGCAGCGAACGACAGTCGCGGAGTGATCCAGCGGCTGGTGAAAGAAGAGCTGTGCTGTGCAGAGACGAGACGGTGAGGTGAAAGGAACGGAGCGGGTGGCTGCGCTGAAAATTGACTCCCCGCCAAGTGTGTTCATAGCGAAGGCTGGATTCACGGCAGCGTCACGGCCATTGGGCCTCCGCAGATGCCCCACACTTCAACAAACCACTCACAGCTGCGTCATTGACCCATCGATGATCGGGCGCATTCTCAGGCACGGCTAAAGACGCTGAAGCAGGAAAAAAGTGGGATCGCGGGTGAGCCTTGTCGAGTGTCGTGGAGAAAACAACGCACAACAAAGAGGCAAATGTCAACACATTCTTTTGGCAGCTGTCATAATGCCAATACTCGCTTTCACGTGCTCTGACATTCCTCGGCTCTCTTGAAGCGCGTTTCTCGAGGCACTTTTCTCGATGCACTTTTTCACACTTTTTCGATGCACTTTCCCGATGCACTTTGCCAATGCCGATGCACCTTGTCGATGCACGTGGTCAATGCACTTTGATCACAAATATGCAACAGTGCAGCAACCACCAACGCCGAATGATCATAAATGTGTTCATTTCAACGCTGCTTGTATGTGCGTGGGTATGTTCCAGAATGCTATCTAAATGCTTATATGTATTCGAATCGAAGGTCGTTATTAGTATCGTATTCCAACGCCGTCCCATGTAAATGCAAGGCAAGGCTTCTATTGCCGCTGTACGAATATCGGCACATCAGACAGATCCACGCCGTAGCTTTGCTTGAAGTGCATGCTCTTTGGTGTGGTGTAACTGTGCAGCTGCCGGGTGCCGGCTGAGCCACCAATCTGGCCACGGCCCTCATGGTCATAGTCGAGTCCACCACTAAATCGCCCAAACGTAGTCAGTTCATGCGGCGTGTAGGACATCGGGCGAGGGCGACGCGTAGGTGCGGTGTTTTCTTTAGCTTCTACTGTTGGTCGCGCTCGCAGGATGCCACCGAGGGACTGGCGACGCTCACTCCATTGCACGGCATGCTGTTCCCAGTTGACAGTGTGCTCCCAATCAACGTTTTTGTGAGCTGACGGCGGTCGTGTATGGTTGGGCCTTAGCGGTGACTGTGGACGGGAGCTGACGCGAACACGAGACGAATTCGCCTCGGAGACATTCGCGTTCGCCAGCCTAGGCTTGGGCGACAGCGCTGCTGGATACTTGGAGTGATCGATAGTTGGCATTGGTGGAACCTCGTCAAAGGACAAGGTTTGTGGGCGACGCTTCGATTGCTTCGCCTCACCAACCTCCATCTTTGGCTTTCTGCGCGGTTTACGTTGCTGAGGCATTTCTACCATCTCTGCTTCAGGGAGAGAACGATCCTTGCTGCGCATGCGCGCATATTCTGCGGCTGTGTCGGAACTCATGCTCACCACTGACCTTGACCGTGATCGTGTTTGACCAAGCTGATGAGGATGTGTGGGGTGCTCTACCGCATCTCTCTGGAAAGAGCCAAACATCGAAGGATCATACGGCGAAGCACCGAGGGAGACCGCTATGGTGCCGAGATCGAGCACCTTTGGTGAGGGAATTTCTCCTTCGTGGTCGTCTGCTTTCTTTCCTGTCATTGATTTCCTCCGGAAGAAGGACATGCTTCTGCGGCGACTACGAGTTGGTGATGCAGGTGCGTAGTCAGGCTCAAGCTGCATTGGTGTCGAGATCGAATCGACGATGCTGAAGTCGGCTGCGGACTCAGCTGAGTTCACGTGGTCTTTGCTGGGGTAGGTGTGAGTCAAACACTCCATACCAGGTGTGACTGACAGTCGTCGAGTGAACTTGACTCTTACGTCGTCCGGAACTTCAGGAATAATCTCGCGGCTTGGCTGGGATGACTGAACGACGGGAAGCTGAGGCTGTGATGGCCGGCGCTTCTGTAAGCGTCTCAGCTGCCTTGGTAACGGCTTCTCGGAGCTCTTAGAAGTCGCTGATTGTGGTGTACTGGGCGCAAGCACCGAGTCCATAGAAGGGAGCTCTGAAACTTCCCGAGGAATGTCTAGCGACAGTGTGCGGCCGTGTCCGCGTTGGGGCACAGTGGCTAACAGAGACCGTTCGGTACGAGTTAAGAACTCTCCTTGCACAGGCAGTTCGAAGCTCATCGTCTGTCTTCTGTCGGCACTGTATCTGGCATGCGGCGATTCGCCAAACGCTGGAATAGCCACTCGAAGTGCGCTAGGATGTTGTTCGCCAACGAACGCTCTTGAGCAGTCACCGGATGAACTAACAGAAGAGTAGCCAGAGTCGGATGTTCTTGGTGATGGCCGGAGCATCTGGTTCTTCGGTGTTTCCAAGGTGTTTACGCTCGTGGCCGTGGAAGGAGGTGAGAGTTCGTTGACATCAGTAATAGTCGCCGTCAACTCCACAAGATCTTTGTGTGGCTGAGCTTGTAGGTCCTCGAGGAAAAGTTCGTCGGTTGCTGCTTCCTGGTCCTGCCAGATATTGTGTGCAACCATGCGATTCTCAAACGGACTGTATGGGATGTAGGCCTGATAGTCTTTGGCGAGAGTATCAGCACTCTGGGATGAACGTCTTGTGCTTACAGCAACGCTGTGCGGCCGCTTCTTTGGTTTGATCTCTGGTTTGATATATGTGATGGGTATCTTTTCCTCGCCTGCTGGGTCTGGGGTGCTTATCGTCTTGCTGTCACGCAAACCAACAGCTGACCTACTCCTTGCATGCGCCTCTTTCTTTTCGTTCTTCGCAGCCAATGGACTGCGGCTGGGTTCTGCCACCGAGAAATAGTCGTTGTTCTCGTTGGCTTGTGCAACGCGTTGGATGTCAATCGTGCTTGGTGCAGGCGAGGCGGCACCGTTGACAACCATTAGTGAACCTGGCTTGTACGTGCCCAGATGTGAATAATCCAGCTCCCCAGGAGTCTGCGCTCGACTACTGTCTGCTAGATCCAAAGCTACTAAGCGGACCAGAGGAGAAGGTCCTTGCTGTGGAGCTCGCCATTTGAATTCATCTTCTGGTTTCACTTCTGGTGCCTTCCATGAGTTCCATGTCCGGCGTTGGCCATTGATAGGCGAAATTCGAGTCGCCACGCCCGGCGTCTGAATGAGCGACTTCCTCCTTGTTAATGCGCCGCTGATCTCTGGGCTGGATCTGTCGTACTCTTGCTCTGACGCGACCACCGATGCTGTTGGACGTTCCAAAGCTTCGCCTGTAGCAAACGATGTTAGCCAAAAGCTAATGGAGGACGGCAGCTGTGTTTATGGCAAGGACGGACGCCATTTCACTTGAAAACTGCATGTGCCACCAGGAGTACTTACGCAGCGCTGCCAGTTCTTCGGGAGACGCGTTCCGTTTGACTTCTTGCAATAGCCGTATCGCCGCTTCGATGTCCGATTGCGTGGTCGAGACCAATGAGACCTTAGAATCCGGCAGATTCTTGAGGTTGGCTGTCGAGCTCCGTCTGCTTCGTACAAAGGAGCGCAACGCAGAGCCCGACCTTGAATGCGCCCTTGAATTCGATCTCGAAACGACTGTCGAACGACGTCCGCGTCCGTCCGCTACTGGTTCGGTATCGAATGTATCTTGATCGGATCCAGTTGCTGATTCAGCCTCTCTGCTTGCTGGTGACAGCATCAAGTCCCTGATCTCTTGTCGATTCTTCGCACTCGAGTCCGCATATCGCGGTGAGTCCGGGTAAGGGATATCACAGTTGACGATAGGACTTGCGGGGTTCGAGTTCGAGTTCGTGTTTGTCCTGGGCTTCGACAAGCGGTTGTGTTGAGTGGTGCTCTGGCCGTTGCACGTCTTGCTACGGCGTGCGACGCGGTCCTTGAACTGAGAAAACATATTTACAAAAGGGCTATAGAAAAGAAAACATTGAACGAACAGCTAACGCAGACGCTGTCAGTCCCAGGAACGAATGCGGGGGTGATCTTAAGACAGGCGCTCACCCTATATCAGGCTTGAGGATGGCCGGGACACTTGCAGTGTGGGGGCTGGGATAGTGTTCGACTGGAAGCTTAGTGCAACGCGGGCAACATGGAGCTCACGGCCTGTCTAAGTAGGAAGACATGCAGCTCCCCTCAAAGCAAGGCGCTTGGGTCGGTCAAGGCCCGCCAACCTGTATCGCCTCTTGTCAAACGTACGATTACGAGTCTGTGCATGTCGCAAAGTGGAGAGCGCAGCGAAGCAGCAACAAACTTGGAAGAGCTCTGGACTTGAAACCAGGCGCCTCCACACGCATCAGCAGCCACGTCTCGGCTACCAATCAAGCAACGAGGACACTGGAGGCTGCGCAACATGCCAGCCAATGATTGTGGCAGGGTGCGTGGCTGAAAGCTTAATCCCAGTGTTGATCTCGCGCAACGGCTCATTGTTCAGGCCCAGAACCTGGCTTCCAAAGTGTGAGGCTCGCAACTCAAGCCAGCAATTCCCTGAAATCCTGCAAAATTTCCAGGTGCGATCTTCCCAAAATACCGATACACAGCGGGGATTGCAGAATCTTTGCAATCTCTGTGTATAAGGAACATGGGTTCCCACGATACATTTTCGCATCGGCCCGCGACGGCACTGTCAACCAGAGCCTGCTGCCGTTGTTGGGTGGTGCATGAACGATTTCCTGGATGACAGTCAACGTCAATAATGTATAGCATGTGCTGAAGCCTGAACGAGGACGACTCAAGAGGCACAGGATCTTGTTGCAGATGCCAATCTCGCTGGAGTTGCATCTTGATTTTAGATAGCAGGATGTAAGTCATCGTCATCGCAATTCTGCCATGCTCTCGGAGAATGCCATACTTGCACGTGCCGTTATTGCCAAGTGATCGCCGTCTTAGTTGCAATTTGTCCCTTCATGCGTCGGTGTGGTTGCACTTCGACCTTGGGATCAGAGAATCGACCGTCCAGGACGCGCACGCTAGGGCAGTGCTGTAGATGGCGTAACTAAGGGCTTCTGATGACATCGCGATCTAGCGGTACTGGAAAACCGGACAACAGACGCGATGCTCGTCCGGAATTTGCGGGATCGTGAAGCGAACGTGCTGCCGAATTGCCTGCCGTTTTTTCCGTCCTTGGTGATAAAGGCCTGGATCCCAACACCTCTGAGGAGTGATGGTGAATCCGCAGTTTCAACGCACACATCCTGGAGAGTTGCCCGTGCAGGACATAATTGGGCGCACGATCGACTGACTGGCCGCTGCGGCAATCGATCGTGCCTGCCGCAGATGCACCCTTTGTCAGCTCAGCGCCCCCAGCAACATCAACCACGTTTCGTCCCTTCAGCCGCAACTGCCTGGTAAGAGTACCGGAAACACACATCTTCTGATGATGAAAGCCTCAACACTTACCCTACGTCCACCTTAACCCCGGGTGACGTGGAGACGATGCGTAGCCCTTCGGACGGTCGCAGATCGCGGGAGCCGGCGGAGTCTATGAGGCAGTGACGTCAAGCTTCGCCCGACAGCCATAATAGCGTGTATGGAATTTCATTTGCGCGCAAGACCAGCTTTTCATTGCTTCTGCGACGGCCCTTGATTCATATACTTTAGTCTGATCTGCTCAGGGACTGCCCTCTTAACTCTCGGCGGCCTCCTTCTCGTCTTCGACACGTAGCAAACGCGCAGCTTCCATATCCACGTCCCAACGTAGTGCCTATCCACAGAGGCACGACACCTCCCCACCCCTTGGACCGCCGTCTTAGCATAACACCTGACGTCAGCCATCATGTTGGTGGCATCGTTTTGGGCTGTGCCCATCTTCAGTTCGATAGTATGGATGGCCATGTTGATCACAATGCTGGTCTACTGGAGCACGAAGGGGCACCCAATACTACCTACTATGGCAACCCGACCGTCGACCATCGCTTATATCTCTGGTATACACACATCATTCTGTATGCGGTCAATTTGCATCAATTCTAACGCAATTCAGATATCGGAGCGCAAGACCTCAAGCCTGTCTTCATTGCCATGTCCGCGGTTACTGTGGTTACATTCGACCTCGCCTTCATTTTCGAGCGCTACCTGCGCCATGCCGGCAAGCTCGCGCCCAACACTTCGGTCTGGCAGAAGGTATATTCCATGCTCAGCACAATAGCTGCAATCGTAGGCGCAGTCGGTCTCATCCTACTCACCATCTACGACAATTACCACCACAACCGCATGCACAACATTTGCTTGGCTGTCTTCATCATTGGCTACATTGTCAGCGCCATCTTCATCTGCTGGGAATACCAACGTCTGGGAATCCATTACCGCCAACACTCGATTCTCCGCATCTCCTTCTGGGTCAAGCTTGCCTTTATCATCTCAGAGATCATTCTATGCATCATTTTCGGTGTTACCCAGATATACCACTACTACAACGTAGCCGCCGTCTTCGAGTGGATCATTGCGTTTGTCTACACCTGGTACGTGCTGAGCTTCTTCATCGACTTTCTGCCCGCTATCCGCGGCAAGCACCACCAGAGCCACCAGACCGAGATGCAAATGGCCGAGGAGGCTGGACCTCAGCCCAGAACCATGGGCGACGGTGCGGCCGAGAGCCAACAATACTTCCGTGGTCAGCCGACAACCGGTGCGCCTCACGTCAATGGCAACGGACGAATTACCGACGCATACAACGGAGAGCCTGGCCAGAACTTTTATCCCAACGCCAACGGCTATAACAACCAGTATCCTAAGCCAGAGGCACCTCTTCCATCAAGGAACTTCTAGGCGTCTTTCCTACGATTATTTTAATGTTTGCATGCCTTTTCCTCTGTACATACCCACCTTTGTCTCTATTAATTAGCGCCGAGACGAGCGATGACGTGCGTAGACTTTGTTCATGGCTTAATGATACCTCCATCATGAGCAAGGTCTTGCTTTTGCGCGCCTACATATGGATTTGTATGAGCATACCATGGACTCCTGGATAATTGGAGATTCCTGTTGCATCGATAGACTTACCCAATCAATGATTGAAAACACATCGTCTCCTGCATGTTTGGGGTATAAAGCCCTCAGCCGAGTGACAAAGGTGGATAATGTGCAACATAGCGTCCCACTGGCCTGGATTGTCATCCCATCTCAGAGCGAATTGCAGTCATTCACTAGCGACGACTATATTTAATCCTCCGCGTACATCACCCATCTATTTCATATCAGATGCCAAGAACATACTCCCCAGCACACATCATCCGTCAACCCAGCGGTAGAAGGTCTATCTTTTTGGCTGCTGCATCGTGATGAAGTAGACAATGTGGTTCTATCGATCATGGCATCATTGTGTTTTCCGCACTCGCGATCTGAGATTAATTTCTGCGACTGCGAGGGCAATCACCTATCTTGCGTCGGTTCGCTGCTGGGCTCAGGTTAGCTGGGCTATATTGTTTGCCCACAAAAGTTTGGAAAGATGCGGAACCTGCAATCATATATCCTCGGGACAGCGTCTGGAATGTGTATGTAAATTCGATCGCAGAGTCAACGCCGTACTAAACACTGCGTCTCTTCCACGCACAGGGACAACATTATCTCCTCGAGCTCCTATCATCTCTGTCTCTCCTCCTCCTCTCCCCTCGGTCATCATCATAGTCGCGCTCCTTTCTTCTCCGCCGCCGATCGTCAGAATCGCGGCTTCGACTTCTATCCCGTCTGTCGCGCTTGTCCTTTGCATCACGGCTTCGGCTGCGGTACCGATCGCGGCGCTTGTCGTTGCGGGGGCTGCGGCTGCGGTCTCTTCTGTCGCGATCTCTGCGTTTTTCCCGCCTACGCTCGCTGTCGTGGTCGTCGTCTCGGTCACTGCGCTTCTCGCGCCGTCGGTCGCTGTCGTTGTCGTTGTCGGGCTTGCTTCGCTGACGGTCGTCTTTGCGGTCTCGGTCGCGTCTTCTTTCGCTGTCGTTGTCGTCGTCTCGCCGCCGATCGCGATCTCTGTCATCTCGCCTGTCTCTCCTCCGCTCGGTCTTCTCGTCGTCTTCGTCGCGCCCGCGTGAGTCTCTTGAGGGTTTCTCGTCTTGTACGAGGTCCTGGCCTTCGAGTTTCGCCTTGAGTTCTTCTTCTGTAATGATCTCGCCTGTCTTTTTGTTTCGTAAAGTAACGGGGTTGTAACCTTGCGCTGCATCTTTGCCTTTGCCCTTCTTGCCTCTCGCCTTACTGTTGAATTCACCCAGCTCGACATCTTTCGCAGCATCCTCCTTCGCGCCAATGCCCAGCAGTGCCGGCCGGCGCTTGACTTCTTTTGGTGCTTTCGCGCCATTCTTGCGTGACTCTCCGTCGCTGTCTTTCCAGCCCATGCCGCGCAGCATTGCCAGGCCAAAGCCTTCAATGGGTGTAGCCTCGTAGGCGTCGAGCGAGGGCTCATCGGGGGCCTCGTTGAGATCATTTTGGAGGGCTTCTTCGTCGGTGATGGCGGGGACAATGCGCGAGACATCGGTGGGTGTACCGTTGAGTAGGGATTCGAGTGCCTGCTTTTCGAGCCGTTGCGCCTCTGTTAGGTTGTCTTGTGGATCTACTTCCATAGGTTCTGCAGATTCGGCAACTCCGTTTTCCTGCGCCTCCTCTGGCTTCGTTGGGACGGTAAGTCCATAAACGACCTCCTTCTCCGGCTCCTCCATTACAATGTCCCCATTCTGTTGCTGTGTATGCGGCGCCCGTTCAAGTTGCTTCTTCCGCGCTTCTTCGCGCCAGTTGCGATTCGGCAATGAAGGTATGACCAGCGGCCCCTTCTTTTCTTTGAGCCCATTGATATCGATTGCGCCGCCTGCCGCAGCGTCGAATCCCGAGATTTCCTGCTGCTTGTTCGTGTCGTCAGGCTCGTCGTCGCCAAGAAGCGCTTTCTTTGGTTTTGTGTCCCTCTTCGCAGCGATTGATTTGAGGCCTGGCTTCGCCTTCAGGCCGCCCAGCGACATCTTAAAGCCGCCCGCGGCCATGGTGGTAAGAGTGTCGGTTGTCCGAAGATTTGCTGCAGTTCGGAAGCGATTGCTCGGTCTAGACGTGATGCAATGTTGGAAAGAGCAATTCGGGGTCCGCGTTACAAAGAGAGGCGTGCAATCCAAGGTGTTGGCGTTGCTTTCGTTAAGTTCTCTCCAGCACCAAAAACTTGCCCTGATGACATCGATGCTTGGCAGGGTTCACGGCAGGCAGAACTATCACGTGCAAAATAGTTCCCACGAGAAAAGAGGTGCTCCCCATAGTCATGAAGGCAGCAGATTCAGGGGTCATGCCAATCATGTATGCAATTCGTTTAGTCATAAAGCTATGCTCTTCAGGAGGGAACCACCAGGTATCAATACGCGCAAAAAATGTCTGCCAACTGAAGTCTACAAATCAATCACCACTCCCAACAAGAAACGAGACTTGCTCTGGCTCCTTCTCGTGTCGAATTTAGGAAACATCATCTCTATGCAGATACTTTGCCGTGTCATTTCCCGCAAACGAGAATGGACTCTTTCCTATTTCAGGACTTCTTGGATCAATAGGGCTCGCAAAAAGGCCTTCGTCCTTATCGTCATCATCTACAATTACCGGTGCTCGCGACTGGAAAATAGGCGCTGGACTTGACAGAGCGTTGAGCGATGCCATTCCGGTAGAGCTCTGGCGGGCAACAATCGAGGGAGGCGGGACCTGGACCGCAACTTTTCGTGGTGCTGCCGTTTGTGATGATTGAGGCGGTTGGGGTGGCTTTGCTGCCAGTGATGATGGGTTCTCGCCTTTGAGCATAGCGAATGAAGAGAATGAGGATACAGCAACGTCTGAGCCTTCTGGTGAGAGGGGGTTGGCAAACTGTGCGTCGCCGGGCGCGTCTTCAGATTTGGGTGTGAGGTCTCGCTGGTTGGTGCTGAGCTTCAAGCCAGCAAGCTTGTCCAGCAGTCGTCCCCCTCCAGGTGACCTGGGGCTTGCTGGACCATTTGTAGGCGGTCCTGTTGGGAGAGAGATGCTGAGACCGGATGGGCGTGCATTGACGCCGAATGTTTGCTCGATCCATTCCTTCTCTTGCACCGCCATGAGCAGTCCAATGCCCTCTACGTTATCCCGCGACTCGGCCTCAATTTCCTTCTGCAATACCTGCAACCTCTTTTTTGCCCATATTGTGTGCAGGACACCTTTCTTCCCAGCTGCGCGTGCTGACGCTCCCAGCTCCGGTGGGAACAGCGCAGGCAGTGGGTTCGTGTGCCAGACTGCGGGTGTCCTGTCAGATTCCCGTGGCTGATGTGTGAGGGTGACGCTCTTGGGTACTGCGACGCCTGGTGGCAGCAGGAAGTACATGCGGTTCACATCGCTGGCTTGCTGGTCATCCGCTGGCAAGACTCGTGTACTGCCTTCCCACGACACGTGCCAGTCTCCACGAATCCCGCGCGTTGAATCGTCATCCTCCCATTCCACCATGAGAATCTTGGTGCCCCCTGGCGTGGCATGGTCGTACTCGTAGCGTGCCAGCGCATTTGTGACAGAGATGCTTGGCGACTCGACTTCATCCTTGTGCGGTCCCTGCGTCGTTGTGTCTACAGACGTAAAGGGTTGTGTGGCCGCGGACGCCATGGGCATGTGTGGAGTATGCAGTACGATAATCGAGAACGCGGTACGGAAGCGTCTACAGAAAAAGGGTGGGGGCGGAAATGCTGAATACGAAGCCAGGGTGCTATGTTGACAGAGGGCGGCTGATTAGGTAGGAGGGCCCTGGAGGTAGGCGCGGCCCGTAATCGACGGGTTCCAGATCAGCTGGGGCTAATTAGACCAAGGCAAAACCTTCTTCCGTCTTGGTAGAGCGACCCGAGAACGCGCTGCAGACAAAATGCAGGATAGAACCGTCATCCGCGTCGAGATGCAGTATGATGTTGTCTCTCAATAACTAACTGGCTAATTTTAGACATGCATCTGTCAGGAATGGGGCAGGACCTACCGACTCCAGACGCCACCTTTCGACGTTGCGGCCTCGAACATTAACAGCCAATCACGTTCGGTAATGCATGAGGGCGGCAAAGTGATTTGGGCGATACGCCAGTGTTGGCTTCAATTCTTCTCGAGCTGGGCGATGCCCCTATCAAGTACTGTACAGAAAGCGGGAGCTGCGCTAGCTTCCCAATGCCCCCTTTCCTACTCCAAGGTATGCAGCCGTATCGTCATAGTCCCGCATCATCCAGTCGATGCTCCGCGCCGTAAAAATGCTTCTAGCTCACTAGAGCTGCCAATGCTCGAAACAACAGAAATTGGGTATAGTGCGAACAGAAAATATGTGCAAAGAAGAAGCAAGTGCTTTTTCGGCGAAAGTCGCCTGAGGAAAGTGTTCAAACAGAGAAAGATGCTGTCCAGCAGACTGGCGGGGATGCTCAGATGAGCAAGAAATCCCAGCCCTTCTGATGCATCGTGTCTCGCCAGTGGACACTCTGTTTGATGCCCTTGGAGAGGTTGTGGTCATTGACTGCCCAAACCTCGTTGAGGAGCGCCTTCATCCTTCCGAATGAGCCAGAATTGGAGGCATCACCGAGGCGGCTTGTGCGCTCAGAGAACATCTTACGGAAAGACGAGTTGGGGAGAGATACTGTGCCTGCAACAAGCAGAGGCCAGACGAGGGAGCGATCAAAGCCCTCAGGTCCAGCCGGGATGTAGTCCATGGCCTTGCTGAGTGCGCTGACAAGGTTGGCGTTGATGGGCTGAGTGCGGTCAAAGTCTGGAACCAGGCTGCAGAGGTAGATGCGAGCCGCCAGGCGGTAGACTGCAGTCATGTTTCTGCGGAGCTGTCTGGGCAGAACTTCACCAGTAGACGAAAGCGCACTGTTGTTCGAACCAACCGGTGGCTCTGTCAGGCTGATTTGCTCGCCAAGAAGCTGAATGTGTTGACAGAGCTGAACATCGTCCATACCCTCCTGCTTCAAAGCGTCAAGACAAGCGATCTCCGAGATTAGGTACATGATTCGGTCTTCGCAGCCCATGAGCTCAGCAAGACCGGATGGTGCATCAGCGATGAGTTTTTCGCGGTAGGTGTCAGCGAACGATGGTGTCCTGCCGAGCATGGTGGCGCCGAGAATGTCAATCCACGAAGCGAGTGTCATGTTGAAAGGAGGCTGAGACTGCTGTTGACCGTTCATTGCGACAAGCTGGTTGGGAAGCTCCAACTTGTGAACCAGGCTCTGAACGGCCTGGAAGTGCTGGTGCCACGGGATGTCGACCAGAGCATCGTCGAATCGACCGACCGAGCAAGGAAAGTAAATCATTCCAAGGGTAGCATCAAGGGTCTCAGCGTGGTCGCGATCGCTCATTAGCGAGTCTGTTAGCTGCTGGACAGCCGCGAAGCGGTTCCTGTAAACATCATGGTCGATTTGCTCTCCTTGCAATCCCTGTGTGGTCTTCATGTGCAGCGCTGAAACGCTCATGCAGGCGTGCAAGTAAGCCTTGTTGGTCTCAAGCGCTGGCAGGATAACTTTATCGCGAGCTGATCCGGGCTGGTTGGCCTCGAGCACTGGGTAAACCATGTGCATGACATTGTCGATGAAGTGAGTAAGAAGGTGTTGATCGCACTCGTCGACTTGGACCATGGGCTGGTGGGAGGGGCTGAAGGCACCGTGGGTGGGGAAGTCGAAGGTGTTGAATTCAAGCGGCTCTTCTGCAAAAGACTCGCGATGGCTCTCAAAGTAGTCCTGCTGGACCCAGTTGTCGGTAGGGTAGCCCTGGCCGACAGCTGGTGGTGTCTGGTAATGGCTGAAGGTCGAAAATGTAGAGTCGCGGCGAGTGGGAATGTCGTTAATGAACATCTGACTCTCTGTCTTGATGTCGATCTCATAGGGCGCGAATTGTCCAGGATGTTGGTAGACAGGAGCGAACATTGGAGGTGGCATCGCCGCGTTGTAAAAGTCAGGTGGCGTGACTGTGTTGAAGTTGTAGTCCAGAGAGTTTTGAGAGTCAACAGATGGTGCGCGAGTGCAGCCAATACCATCAGAGTAGTGGTCAGTGGTCTGGGCTGAATGGCAGAGACTTGGTGGAGTGTTGGTGCTCATCGCGACTCCTTGTGCGGTCTTCTCGTTCAGCTTGGTGCGCTTGATGATGTTCTTGATGACTTCTTTCTGGTTTCTCCTCTGTTCGTTGTTGCTCCACCACACTGGCCTCTTGTATTCACACTTGAGACCAAGGTGTTTGCAAGCACGACACGAGTGCTTACCCTCGTCACACTTCTTCCGTCGCAGACGGCATGTGAAGCACCCTGTAAAGAAGCGATGAGCAAAGTGATCAAGTGGGACGGATCCCTGCATGGTGACTGAGAAGGTTGCTCTTACCTGTTCGTGATCGACGGTGCATCTTTGCGGCAGCTTGTTTAGCTGCATTGGCAGCAGCTGTGGTTCCCACCATGGTTGGAGGTTGCTTGACTGTTGATGTGAGTGCTGAGGAGGGCGACATGGCGATGTATGTATTGCACCGGGCAATGGTACAAAAGGCTAGTAAACAATGCGGCAATAGCGACTAATGCGCGACGGGACGATTTGCAAGGGACAGGATGGCAGGGCTCGGCCGGCTGCTCTTAATTAAAGATAGGTACGCGAAGTTCGACCAGCGGACTTCGATGTGAAAAGAAGGAGAGAACCAAATTATGCTGCTGTCTGGTTCCTTTGGTGGGCTGGGACCGACATATATGTACCTTAAGAGTGCCACAAACGGCACAAATGTGCGCAAATGCTGCTCGGTCTATTCTTGGACCCCATGCTATTGACCCAGTGGTCAAGAGGATCCATCCAACGGCATGAGAGTGCGAACGCCAGTCTGCGTGTCGTACTGCGTGGTGATTGGTGTCGCTAGTCGCACGCTGCAGGCAGATATCGAAATTTGGGGCCTTTCGAGATTGCACCTATTTTGGAGCTTACTTACCCGCCGCGCTAGAGCCAACTGCATCATTAGGCTTAAGAGGGGTGCATCTGTGGACGGCTATCGATCGGTCGGAAAGCTTTCACGAGCCTGTTGAGCACGTTGACTGACCTTTTCTGTACTAGAGAAAGGAATTTCTGGTCGGATTCGCGAACTGTAACTGTGTAGTGACCAGGTCCGTGTCTCTTGGCTCGTCAATGCCCCCAACCCTATAGAGGACAGCAGAAATGCAGCCGTAAACACTTGCAGCGGCTGCGATAACTGGCCGGCCCGAACGTTGCTAGTGACTTGATCCGTCTGTGCAGATCGCTGGCTGTGAGATGCATGTGGAGCGTTGAATGAACGTGTTCAATGTCGTGAAGCGTGACAGCATGAGGTTGGTTCCTGCTTCCGAAACAAATGCTTGGTGACTCGTGGCACTGCGCGATGCGGCTGTTTCTTGAAGCTATTCGTTCGTGCAACGTACGGCCAGAACGTTGGGCAAAAGTGAGGGGTCATGCAGAAAGGAGCTGGCCCCATTCGAGGTCACAATTGTCGTGGTCATTTCCACAGCGGGACTTAACCACCGAGCTAGTTGGACCGACGAGAAGACAGAGAGCGTGGTCAGCTCAACGGGGCAGGTCGGTTGGTGCGCATTTCCGAGCTATGCGAGTTGCAGGTTCTTGTGTGACGCGGCACACTGGCATGGGCGCACCATGCAGTAGCGATGGCTGTCTCCGCGCGGGACTGCACGCTGAGTGGTGCAGATGCAGGCGTGGGAGTTGGATCTCGCCTGACAAGCTTTCCTCTAGTCCAGCCAATGAAAGTGTATAAGCAGCTAGCTCCCACAGTGGGGCCAGCCACATGACAGGGGCCGCTCCACGCAGTGATAGTGCTATGAATAGTCCCTTAATTAGGTCATCGTGCTCGTGGAAAGCCAGCTAATTAGGCTGGTAGTGAGCAGGCCCATGGGGGCATGGAGTTGTTTTCCTATTTGGATGACCTACGGCCACTGTAGCCTGTCATTGGTTACCGACTAGGATAGTCAATACTTGATAGTCCACGAATGGCTCGCGAGTACACATGTACCCCTCTGGCGTCGAGCACGCGTGAGGTCTGCTCACCTGACAGCGTGGGTTTTATGCCAATCTGGTACCCACTCCAACCCGTCGTCTTCATCCTGGTCTTCGGTAGACCCTTTTCTTTCTCACCTTGGTATAGACCTGGACGTTAGGTATTGCAAACGATGCAGTTACACGTCCCATCTTTAGACAAGTCTCTGAAAAGCTACCGTTCCTTCGCATGCTTTCGCTACATCATAGTGCCCAGGTAAGCTTGACGGAAAATGAACTAGACGTAGGCTGCATGACATCGGCAAAACTCTTCGGAAGTTGATGCAGGTCTGGACGAGTTCTGACTGTTGGGCACGGTACAAAAACCGTTGTGTCGGCGCCGTGATCGCGAAAACTGCGCAAAGTAGCTTTCCACATTTTTCTTGGCAAAGACTGTCGAATGTGGGCTTAGGATGATGCCTGCTCGCAGGTTCTGTTAGCGAGTGGTAGTGCCATTCCCAGAGAGCCGCTTTTACAAGCTGATTCGTCTCGCTGTTCTACGCTTCAACATGCCCGTTGCTGTAGTAGTGGAGGCAAAGAGAGAGAAGAGTCAGTTCGACCCGCATCGGTTTTCAGTCACGGGAGCGTAGTGTGCCAGCTTCCTGCGATTTCGTTGGTTGAGACCCTGCGAGGGTTCCATCGCGACCTCTCACAAGCTGTTCCCTTGAGTAGTGAGCCTCTTGCCGTCAGAACAGCGGTCAGGAGTCGGGTCCATCGGGGGTTGATACGACAGAGTCACGAGTGCCGTGTGCTGGTGTTGCGGCGAGTCAATGCTCCATCCACGATCGGTCGCAGATGGGCGCGTTGTACAGCAGCGTGGACCAAGGATTCTTCTTCGTGAATTCGATGCGAGGGCAGATTGAGACCGAAGGAGAGACCGATGACGTGCAACGGGATTGCTGTGCTTCCGAATACGCGAGAGCACGCGGCTTGTCGGCAGCCGTGCGTTATGTGCTGAATCCTGACACAGTGATGAGCTGTTGCCAATATCGCGCGTTGCAGATGGCTTGAGGTGAGGCTGTCGCTGCATCCCTGCCGGAAAAGCCCGTCCGCATCCCGCAATCTGTAATTCATCTCAGCCATTCTCGTTCACCCAACCTCGCTGGCCAGCCACAACGCTTGCAGCCCGAACCATCACCGACAGGGGGGGAGGGTCTACGTACCATCGAAGCCCAAGCACCGGCCCCGGCCAGAGTCATTTGACCGCTGGACAGGCAAATTTGTTCATGCAACAGGAAACAGGAAAAAGAAAACAGGATGATTCCCAAGGTACCCAAGGTATTGTACGTACTATCGTGAGGCTGTGCGGCGTGGCGACTCACCGAAGCAGGCACCGTGCATGGCACGCGCACACAGCATGGCCAGCTCAGATCTGCAATGAGTGCCGCTGGTGCTCGAAGCCGGCGTCCGCGATGATCGCCTCTGGCGCCTTAGACGAATCTCGCGGTGGACTGGACCGTTGACGGTGCGCCCAGTGCCGTCGTGCCGAAGCGAGCCTAGATCCGGTCCAGTGTGGGTCCCTTTGAACCCCAGCCTAGTGCTGCGTGACCTGCCGTGAAAGATATTAATGGCATTTGCGTTGCCTAATCGGGACCATTTAGGTTACTCCTCAATCTGCAGAGCGACGAATAGCGTGCTGTCGTGCCCTCTCAACGCCGTCGTACAAGCGCCGGCCTCACACCGACCACAATGCGGGCGGGAAAAGCCCGCTCGCGGATTGGCGGACGCTTCGTGTCTATCTTGGACTCGAGAACTCTCACTGGAGGATACAACCCGGCAGATGTGCTCTTTCTGCAGCAATCGAACTGTGACAGACTCGAGCCACCAGCATCTACTATCAGCCGTCACTCAACCACGCTCTACAAAAACACCTGCAAGCGCCCACCACCCGAAGGGCCCCTTTTCCGAGTTTCTACGTTTATCTGAAGCCGTGCGTGTGCCATGCTTGAGACATTACCTCGAATCCTTTGTTAGATCACCATTGAGCGATTGAGCCTTTTCGTCCAACTGAGTCTGCGCATCGCAAAACCGTGATCATGGTAAGCCAGGAACACGGGACCAAAACGTCCCAAACATATGGTTCTGACGACCTCTAAGCAGGCCATGACGCCCATCACCCCGCTAGAACCGGGCGTTGAAATGTTCGAGAGGGGGAAGATAAGAGAATCATTCTTTGCTTCAACCCTCACAGTGCGCTCGTCGCTTGAAAGGCCAGTGTCGGGGATAAGTGTTGCATATACCGACATCGAAGACGATTCCAGCGAATTCGAAGAATACAGTGGCTCATCTGTAAGGCATCTCGGGTACAGTAGTAGCTGTGCGTGACTAACGCATACTAGAGCGACAACAGACGGAGCCAGACAACAATCTCAACTTTCGAAGAGGTGCGCACACCGGGAGACGACATACGACCACAATATGTCGACTGGTACCTGCCAAAGGCCGTAGAAGGGCCCAGAGGACCCCATCTTTTCCGCGCCTCCCACTCTTCCAACGACTTCGACTACGCCTTGCAAATGTCACCACTTCTGCCAAAGGACACACCATCTCGCTTTCCAACATCGTTCAGAGAACCCACACCCGCTACAATCGTTCCGCAACAAGAGTACAACAACATTGCATCTGCAGTAGCACATTTAGATAACAGTGAAGTGCGTGCCTGGTGCGCGCGCGACGTTGCTACCTGGATGTACCAGAATGGGTTCGAAGACGATGTTATTGACAAGTTTGTGACTCACGATATCACTGGCGCCGTGCTGTTGGATTTACAATTTGACGATCTGAAAGAGTTGGAAATTCAATCTTTCGGTAAGAGGCATCAACTATGGCATCAGATCGACTCTCTACGGACGGCAGATGGCTTCGCGTCTCCTATCGCTCCTGCGCCGATACCTACTCCCTTCGAGGACATCGAGCGCCCTTGTACCGAGGCTAGGGAGAGATCGAAGAGTAAGAATCGCGGTGGGCGTCGCCGACGCAATCCTGCAGACGATCTGATCACACCTGCCGAGTCCGTCTCCATCGTTGCCATCGAGCAGCTATTGCCTAAGCCGCATGTTTGCGCTAAGGGAGAGCGATGCGCGAAGTGGAGGAAACAACAGCGCCAATTAGCCAGACTTCAAGACGAGCATGGGTTCCCAATATCACCAGAAAAAGGCGGCAAGATATTCATCGCAGGAGATCCGGGTAACGCGCACATGGCATACCGCGCTGTAGAGAACGTACACAGACCGGTCTCTGAAGCGGCGCCATCTCCAATCGTACCGTCCGTGGTAGCATCGTCCGACGTACTTGGACCTGGGCAGCTGCCAGACTTCACCTTGCAGGATCTTCAGAACCTGGAGCAATGCGACCCTCAAGACAATGTGCGACACTTTCTTTCGCTCCAAGGCATGGATCACCCTTACGCAACGGCCACTCCAATTGAAGCTCCGCCAACGCCGCCAATGGACATGTTTCCTGCTCGTCCCCAGCTGGTCATACCGCAGACACAACACTACCCGCAAGTCTCAGCTTTCTCTGCGTCCACGTCTGCCCACACTATGAGGTTCGACCCGGCAACACTCCCAACCCCCGTTCTGTATTCTCCAGAAACCACACCAGCCCCGCACTCGAACCTCCGGAGTCTCCCAAAATTGACAATACCACGTTCCACATCCGCCCAGCCGCAAGGTAGCGGGCGCCATGCTGTACCACAGAGCTCGTTCGTTGCACCAGACACCGCCTTTTCGCCAGCTTGCGAAACGGCCGTCTCGGGCATCTACCGATTTGGTACACCAGCCTCCATGATGGACGTACCGGTAACGGCCGTCCACGTCGAGCCTGTGGCTCGTGACACAAGCCAGTCTGTGCCACCGAACATGCAGTACAAAATCCAACTCCAGAGGGCTGGATCACGCAACGAGCGACGCCGGCCGTCGTTGACCATGCCGGCGCTTAACGAGAACCTTGTGTTCACGCCAACAGGTGCACATTCGGACGATGACACTTACCGTGGAACGCAGTTCTTCGACAACAGCCCCGAATCATCACCCGTAAAGACCACAGAGCTTGCAGGCATCCAAGAGGCTGAGGACAAGCTTGCACCGCTGCCCAAGGGCGGCTTCGCATACAAGGGTGTTAATCACCACGGCTGGATGAAGAAGCGTAAGACAAAGATGCTACGCCACGAATGGCAAGACCAACACTTCCGTCTCAACGGCACAATGCTAGCCATGCACCCCAACGAGCTGCCGTCCTCATCGGCACTACAAACTATTGACGTCGACGACTACGCCGTCGCATGCTCGTCGCTCGCCTCTAACAAGCTGTCCGCCAAGCTGCGCGCCCTCAAGCTTACGTCGAGCAAGAGGGAGGAAATCCTAGCCAATCCGTCAGCCTTTGAGTTCCAACTCGTGCCTACTGTTGGCGAGGCGAAGAAGGTCATGCCGCATGGTAAAGTGCACCACTTTGCCACAAAGGGCCGCGACGAGCGCATCGACTGGATGCGCGAGCTTATGCTCGCCAAGGCCCTTAAAGCCAGGGCTGAGGGCTACGAAGTCACTGTCAACGGCGCTGGCGTGTGAGTGAGTGCAGCAGCTCATATCCGGGTATTTTGATTACTTGTTTGCTTGTTTTATTTCTTTACCAGATCACGGCCGCTATTATACCCTTCCAAGTATCTCTTATCACTTGTTTGCAACTCCTCTCTCATCGCTTTTGTTCATAGCACAGCATAGTATAGCATTTCTCTTCACTTCAAATCAGGTTAAAGACTTTTAGTGGTGGAATCAAACCGCAAGGTTGACGGAGGGACATACACACACACGACTTCGAGTAGTAATGGACGGAACATCACAGCATCATAAGAGCATCTAGCGTTAGTACACAAAAGCCGTCGTTACATGAATCTAGACTGGAAACCAGCGGAGGTGATGATGAGCTAGGAGAAATGAAGGAAATTGGTGCTTAGCTAGAATACCGCAATGAATGGAACGATCTTTTACGAACTCCCGTTTACTCGTGCAACATGCATATCCGCACCATCACCTCTATCTCCCTCCAAACATATCCCCACGCGCCTGAAAAGGGCACAAAAAGCCCGCTCACCACTGTCACGTTGCATGAGGCTTCGGCTGGCAAGCGAACTACTGGTCACACCGTTCGACGAGTCACAACCAGGATGGTGCTGATCACAGCGCGTTGCTTCTGGATTGGATGCCGGCCGGACTTGTTACCGCGGTGGTAGTAGTCGATTCGAACAGAGTATTAGTGAAGAGAGTGACAGTGGGTTACAGCAGCAGTAGTGGTCACGTCGGACGTGCAATGCAGACTTGTCGGCTGTTGAGAGCATGATTTGAGGGAAGTGTTGGGCTTGCTATATGACCAGGGGCACAGATGCAAGGGAAGTCAGGTGTATTGTGCTGAGTCGCAGAAGATCAGATATGATAGGCTTGCATGCATTTTCTACCTGATCAGTATTTGCTTCGTATGCGAGAAATTATTCGCAGAGTCATGCTATTTACTGTGCGCATTCACTTCTCACCAAGAACGCCAAAGCAGGCTAAAGCCGCAGTCATATTTACAGGGTATCGTGATTCAAGGGGTGAAATGCCAACTTCTTTAGTTGTCGACTCCAATGTGGACGTTCTTCTCGCTGGCGTCAGGAATGACTTCCTTCTCCTTCTCGCCCTGCAGGGATGGAAGCTCCTCCATGGCCTCCTTGATGATTGTGAGAGCACTCTCGATCTCTTCTTCAGTGATGACTAGGGGTGGTGCCAATCGAATGATGTTCTGGTGAGTGGGTTTTGCCTGCGGGACACGTTAGATTTCAGACGTTCACAATATGCCACGCGCCTGGTTTGAACTTACCAAAAGACCCTTGGCCTTGAAGAGCATGCATAAGTCCCATGCGCTGTGGCCGTTGGTCTTGCTTTCGTCGATGACAATGGCGTTCAACAGACCCTTTCCGCGGATAGTCGTGATCATCGGGTTGTTGATTTTCTTCAGGCCCTCGCGGAACCTGTTGCCCATTTCTTGCGCACGCTCGACCATGTTCTCCTCCTGGATGAGCTCCAGGGCACGAATGGCAACGGCCGAACCCAATGGGTTACCTCCGTACGTCGAGCCGTGTGTGCCGGGCTCAATCGTAAGCATGACTTCCCGCGAACCGAGCACTGCCGACACGGGGTACATGCCACCAGAGATGGCCTTTCCGAGCAGGACAAGGTCTGGCTTGATTCCACTCCACTCGTAGCAGAGCATCTTGCCTGTTCTTGCGATACCTGTCTGGATCTCGTCGCAGATGAGAAGGACATTGTGCTTGTCGCAGAGCGCTCGGACTTCCTTCAGATAGCTGTCGTCTGGCACGACGATACCTGCTTCGCCCTGGATGGGCTCAACAAGGAATGCAGCTGTGTTCTTGCCGTGCTTCTCGAGAACTTCACGTACGTCGTCTACGTTGTTGTAGCGAATGGCCTTGCCCGTCGAGGGGTTAACGCTTCCAATGTTCGGCAGGTACGGGCCGTAGTTTTCGCGAGACTCAGGGTCGGTGGACATGGTAATGGCAGCGAACTAGGCGGGATCTGTCAGCTGTGTCTGCTTGTGTTTCATTGTTCGTGCTTACTGTTCGCCCGTGGAAGTTCTCCTCGACAGAGAAGATCAGAGCCTCGTTTTGTGGGATTCCCTTGACCTTGTATCCCCATTTGCGTGCAATCTTCATAGCGGTCTCAACAGCCTCGGCACCCGTGTTCATGGGCAGAATCATGTCGAAACCGAAAAGCTTGGTAGCATACTCGGCAAAGCGTGGGAACACATCATTGTAGAATGCACGGCTGCTCAGTGTCAATCGCGAAGCCTGCTCAGTCAAGGCCTTGACAAGCTCAGGATGGCAATGGCCCTGGTTGACAGCGCTGTATGCAGAGAGGAAGTCGAGGTAGTGCTTGTCCTCAGGATCCCATACGCTGCACCCGCTTGCGCGAGCGAACACTGGGTGCTGTCAGTATATGCAAGATCGAATAGAGTGCTGGACGTACCGATTGGGAGTGGGTGGTAGTTATGAGCAGCGTACTTGGCCTCCGTCGCGGTCGCCTCAGAGGACGAGGATGCATGGTACTTGGAGGGATCAGGAGTGCCAGAAGGGTGGAACGAGCGTGCAGTGGGCTTCAAAGAAGTGACATTGCTCGCAGGTGCCTCAGTCAGAATTGCGCCAGGTGCCATGATGTATGCTGCGTTATCGGAGAGGGATGCGAACGTGGGGTAGGATTGGTGGGGGGAACTTCGCAGTTGTTGAGCGTTGTGGTAAAGAAGACATCAGAAAAACCGGGGGAAGTCAGGGGCTTTATTTTGAATCACTACTGAATCTTGGTGCCGACAACAGCCTACAAGTTCCATTAGAGAACAACTCTCTGTAAACCATCGTGTATACCTGCGCTTAGCGGTCAGAACCAACGGCAAGCCCTCGGTTCAGCGCGGCCGTTCTCCATTAGCGCAGCTGCCATTGGCTCACGGGCGTGATCTTGTGACGTGGGGGAGCGAAGTCGCAAACAGGAGAACAGACGCGAAACGTAAGATGTCCAATGTCGAGAAACGTCAAGGTTGAAGTGAGGTCGTTGATGGAGGTTAAGTTGGCTCGCAATGTCCGGCAAAAGTTGTCGTGACAGGTCGCGCAGACTGTCGCGTGCTGCCACCCTGCCAATAGCAGCGCGCTTGCGCCATTTTCCCGCCTTCAAAGTGCAAGAATAACCTCACAACTTCGATACCTCCGAGATCAGCAACATGCATTCACGCGGGTGCGCGTCGTGACCGCGTACATTTCCACTGCCGTGGTGTGATGGTGATGGGGCCGGCCAGCATGCAGTGGAGGACAGGCCGAGTAGAGGCGACAACATGGCGGAACGAGTATGTAAACAACGAACCATACATTCAATAAGGAATAATGCCTAGGTACAATGAGGGTAATGTTGGATGACCACAACCGTCAACTGACAAAAGAACTATACAACACAAATAACCAAACACGAAGAGATAACAACAGTGCGATACCTTCACCCGGCTACAGGTGTGTCTGCCCTCTCTTGTGGCAAATCCGAAATAGGAACAATCCCAAGCAGCTTCATACCGTTCTGCAGGACAATTCTAGTAGCTTCCAGCAAGGCAGCAAAGCCTGGTAAGATGTCACCGTCATCGTCGTTCTCTCCAAGACAATCGGACAACTGCTCGGCAACGGCGGTCAAGTATGTAACGATTCCTGCTGGCTCTAGCGAATGGAACGTGGCGTTGACAACCTCAGGATATTGGGCCAGTACGCGCAGAAGATTGGCTTGGTCCTCGTCTGCCAACGACTTGAATTGGTCGTCCGCCAGATCTGCGCTCGCAGTCTGTCCACTCAGCAGAGCGCAGACTTTAGCGCACCAAAACTGCAAATCAGATCCAGTTCCAGACTTGAAGGACGCAAGCGCATTGGGATCAAAAACATGAGCGCTGGTTGCACGCGTCGATAGCTCCTGGAGCAAGAGCGCAGAGATCGCCAGAATTTTGTCAGTCTGCTCAGAACTACCCAGCAAGGCAGCTTTGTCGGCATCAGCATCCGGCAAAGATTTGATCGCTCGCTCGCACTCGTCAAGGGCAGCTTGCGGCTTGTGTCCCTTCCCCAGAGTGGCCGTCATCTTGGACACCTCGCTGAACCGGACGTGTTGCAACTTGCTGGCGAGATCCTTCATGTCTAAAGCTTCCAAAATTCTGAACAGTTGCGCGAAGTGAACGCTGTTGTCGCTCGCGACAACGTAAACCATCTTGTCGAATGTGTACTTCCTCGAGCGCTCCAATACTGCAGCGAGATCTCTCAGGAGATACGTGCTGCTTCCCGAACGGTCTCGAATGATTGCAGTTCCAGCTTTGGCGCCGAGTTTCTGCATGTGTACAATCCACGCTCCACCGCTCTCTTCCGAAAAGCCTTTGTCTTTTAACAGCTCTTCAACTTCAACCATGACCTCCGGGGAAACTGTCGACTCGCCTGCGTACTCGTCAAACCGAACGCCCAGACGCTCGTAGAAACCAGTGTAGTTGTCAATATTTGCCTCTCGCACACGCTGCCAGAACGAAACGATCGCTTCGTCTCCAGCTTCGAGCTTCTTGAAAGCTTCGTTGCGCTCTGCGAAAATACCCCGGCTTTCGATCTGAACTTGCGCTTCGCCTTCATCTCTACCTTCTTTGACTGCATCATCTCGGGCTCTCTTGCTCGCCGCCTGTTCAGGCTGGAACAAGCTTTCGATCTGGTGGTAGACATCGAGTAGATGGCCAACCGGATCCTTCGCAAAAGCCTCCTCTGAGCCAAACTTGTCCCAGCCGACTTTTAGTAAGGCGATCGGTTTGCCCCAGTCGCCGAGGTAGTTGATACGCGTTACTTCCCATCCCAGAGATTCGTACAGGCGGCCGATGAACGCTCCGATGATTGTACTACGCAGATGTTTTCCTTGAAACTCACTCGTTATGTTTGGTGACGAGAACTCGACTACGAGCTTTTTGGATACACTAGTTGATGATTGGGAACCATAGCTAGAGTTTCGATCTAGGATGTACGGCAGCAGGAGGCGTGCCACGACCTCGAGCTTCAGAAAGACGCGCAGATGCACGCCATCAAGAAATGGTGGATCGAAAAGTGCATGATCTTTCGGGAACTGTCCTCGAAATCAGCAAAATGATCTAGAATGAGCTCTACCTATGATTACCTTATCGACCAGCTGGGAAGATAACTCGGCCGGCTTCTGACCGGGGCAGAGCTTGGGAACAGTCACGGACAGATCGCCGTTGAAGATGTTGTTGGGCCAATGGATGGACTTGTATGCAGCCTGTACATCGCAGTCGACGAGGCCAGCCAGCAGCTTGGCAAGTGTTGAGCGGCACAAGTCAAGTGGATTGCTCAAGACGGTGGCTTCCACATCCTCCGAGGTAGAGATTGATAGGCGCTCCAACAGTTGCATCAGCCCAGCCTGATCGAGTGTCGACATTGCCACAACGCGACTATTTCAGCCTTGGGCACCAAAGAGGCGAAAATGAGGCGTAGAGTTATCAAATGATGCCCGATGGTAGAAGAGTTGGCACGTATCGGAGCGCAAAAACTGCGCGACGCCTCCAGATTATACGTACTCGAGGTTGCGGAGTAACTGACACTATGACAGCATATCGGTGTTCAGCCTCGTCCCTCATGTGGCTGCCACGCTGTTCAGCAGGCGCTTCACTCGTGGACGTCCCGGATTGGCCATGAGCTGCATGCTCTCCCATTTCAGTTGCTCACGCATACACGGGACCATACTCACTACGCATAGATCGACTTAAGTTTTTGCAGGAACAGAAGTTTGTCCGCTGGCATTTTCAAGCCCGATGGTCTACAAGATTACATGCTAATGCGTAGGGACAAAAAATACTGAGCTGTATTAGGAAACACTGAAGGCATAGAATTGGGATATGGAATCAAAAAATGCCTATGGGCACCAGACTAACGTGACAATAAGCCTCCTCTCGGCGTCATCACACATCAACCTTGTCGCAACCTTCGTCGTCATCTTTTATGTTCTTGCGACTTTCTCGACGCATGTACTCGTACCAGAATTTGTTCGCATACCCAAGAATACACATCGCCAACGGTAAAGCACATAGCAGAATGGCACATGTGATGCCGAAAGTCTTTGGGCTGCGGTCAAACGAGAAAATATCCTTTTCTGCGCCGAAGTACTGTAAGGCCAAGAAGAAAGGTGTTGTGATGAGGAACAACTGAAGAGGTTAGTAACGACCGGCGGATGTATCTTCGCGCTATACGTACTTGTACGTTGATTCTGGTGGTATGGGTTGTTGCTTCGGCTGCCTCGGTGCTCTTCCTGTTGAGCTTGTACATGTCGCGGCTCATGCGGACGGTCTGCATGTTGTATCCTTGGGCTTGGCGACTGAATTCTCGCGTTTCTGAATTTGCAAGGTTGCTGTTGTGTTCGAGATGAAGAGAGAGCTTCGGGTATATTAGACCTACTCTAGTTTGAGAGGAGATTTACTTACAAGTTGTTTAGATTCCTTGCAGCTCTTTTCCAGCTGGGACAGTTTCTTCTTCAGGTCAGACATCTCCTCAAAAGAGTTTTTGAGACTGCTTAGCATGCAGATTACACGATGATCTCGCATATCCGCGAAGTAGCCTCGATCGCCATCGTGTGCGTTGAAGCGAGCCCAAAGTTGATTTGTTTTGGCAAACCTCTCGTTCAGTTTTCGTAGGAGCTGCATTGTCTCGACGGTCCATTCGAACAGCTCTTTCAGCTCGCTGCGATTGCCATGCCCCGTGTCAGTTGAGCGGCTGATTCGATGCTTGTCTTTCTACGCTTTCCGTAAGCTTTGATGGTAGTCTAAGACGGTGGCACTTACCCAATCTTGCACACTATTCTCGATGCTGAATACTAAGAACCTCCATTCATGCAAGGCCATACGTACACGGATCTCGACATTGCGCAACCAATACTTCCGAGGATCCCATTCTGGAGTATTAGAGTCGACGACGAGACCTTCCTCTGGGCCGTTTCCATCCGTGGCAAAGAAATCTTCTTCCAGACCACATTCTTCCTCGTACGTTGTCGGATCACCCGGAGTATTTGATAAGCACCATCCCACCCATTTCTTGTGGTCGTGGCCACAGATAACGATTGAAACAGCTGCATCTTCAATGACACACCGACAAGACCCTTCATGGCTTTCAGAGCACTCTATGTCAAGGAAGCTTAGGTCAGGCCATCTTTGTGTTACGCTTCTGTCTTTGCAAGCCACAAGATCCTTTGCCGTGGCATCACAATGTCGGAGAGTCAAGAATGGAAGATGAAACTCCAGTCGAAAGATGGCAAAACCGTTCAGCTAAGCGCAAATTTAGTGTCCCAGGTTTTTGACACTGGTTCTGACAAGAACATACCGGAATGACGACGCGAAGAGACGCCTCGTATGCGATATGCTTCCAGATTGTCTCTCGTAGCGCCTGAACTTGGTCGCTATGTGCGGTTCGCACGAGAGAGACAACGTACTCCGGAGTCAGTCCGTGGATATAGCTGGTGGAGGATTAGCGCTTGTCGAAAACTTGGGGCCATATCTTACATCAAGCGGCGATCTGCATTCCGGTCCTTGTTTACTGGGCAATTGAACCGCTACCAGAGTAAGTAAAGATCGTGCGCAAAGGTCAAGAGTTACGCACCTCGGTATCCAGGGATTCGCGAAGGGCTTGTGGGGTGAGCCATGGCGGATATGCACGTTTCAGTTGAGACTGATGGTCCCGGTCGTCAAGCTTCGCTCGGGCCTGGTCCTGGTTCACGGAGGAGCCAGGCTTTGCGGCCTTGAAGAATCGCCGAACGACACGGAGCTCCCATGAAGGTATGGTGGTCTCATACTCCTCGAAGAAAGAGTCTACAACTTGCTTCTCGTCTTCCGTTGGAGCCGCTCGCGACTCAAAATAGAGCTTGTCTCGATAATCACGGTCCTGGGAAAAGAGTTTCTTCCATCGTTTCGAAGCTTGACTCCTTCTTGGTACAGCTACACGCTTTGCCATATTACTTCCTTCAATGTCCCTGTTGGAAGATCTCAGTGTCTTACTGCAAGTTTGTCTTGGCCGGTCTGATCGAACTGTCATTGATGAAAGAGGTGTGCTGCCGAGGATTCCGCTATATGTTGCAACGCCCAATACATGCTGCTGGCGCAGAGTCGTGAGTGTATGCAAAGTTCTCCCGCCTCAACCCTCTCAAGTGGTCCGGAAGGATGGATCTTAGGTATTGCTTCTTCTGGACAAAAAAATGTTAGTCGCTGTCTATCGATAGCCTTACAGATGAGCGTCTGCAACTGCTGCGGCTACGTGGATCTCTTGCACGAGAAGGTATATATCCCTTAAAAAACTTAGTACTTCATCCCTGGTCAAATCTGGAAAAGCTCTCTAAAGGTAAAAGTGTCAGTCGCCCCTCGGAAGAATAGCAGACCATAAAGTCCTATCAGCGAGCTGGAATCGAATGCGAGGCAAATTGGGCTCCTAGACAGCCACGTAACAACTCTTGAATGGAGCTACACATAGTCACACTGTCATATGCATCGTAATATCTCGCTGTGCGGTTTATCCCAATGAGGCTGTGTTCTTCGTGGGAGGGCGAGGCTTTGACAACGCTCATGTAACCCAATGGTGTCGGTAGATATGGGGTTTGTGATTTGCTGTACCAATCTCCAGGGCGTATGTATGTTTAAAATGTATGCAATGATATGAAAACGCGGTCAGCTAGCACTTTTGCCTTCTTTCCCGTATATTGTGTGAGTTGGGTCCGCATGCGTCATCCCGCAGAGAAGGACCTCAAGATTCGCAGGTGCCAGCACATCAAACACTCAAAGTCAGTCATGCGCTCACGGTATGTAAAGTATGGGACCGGTTCGACCCGATTCTGTGCATGGCTTGGTTTTGATGGCGAGCCAAAGAAGAGGTCGCCTCGACAAGGCTGTGAATGGGATACGTGACGATAGATGTCATCTAACAATTACGCTCGACTCGAAAACGAAGACGATGTAGGTTGACGTCTGTATGCGACTCATGCTACCATGAACCACATATTCGGGTCCGTTGCCTAGTGCCCCATGGGATATCCATGCATGGACATGTCGCTAGGGGAATCCACTTCAGCCCTACACGGTGGAGCCCAACGGCCCGTAGCCATGTTGAGCTACATGCGCCAAGTTTGAGGTGATTGGACTAGGGCATGATTCGGTCTGCTCACCGGTTGTCGATGAAAGAAAGTATTCCTTGGAGCAGAAGTGCAGAAGAAAACCCGGGACGTGCTGAGAGACAGTGGAGTGAGATTGAGATGTAGACCATTCCAGTTGATTCTTTAATGCGATTGGTCGTGCATTGAACCGGATGTCTAACCCACGAGCTTGACATCGTCGGCTATTGCGATTTACGACCACACTAACCTCATGCCCAATGCCTGCATGGTGAAGTACTGGAGGGGTACAGGGGCTCTACCCCACACCTTCACGTCGCGTCGGGCCCTGTCTATCCACTACAGGCAGCTTCGACGAACAAGCGAAGACCACGAAGATGTTCTTTCGACTACCACAATATGTTTTACAGTAAACATTAACACCAATGCGCTTGGTTCAAATCTCGTCTGCCACGATGCAATTGCTGGAAGGAAAGGATTTGGGAAAGAGACATTTGTGCGGCGCTCCATGAACCTGCCCGCATCGCTTCACGGCATAGCCCTTTTCGCAGATCACTGTGCGAGCTTCGATCCCATCAACACGGTCTTGTTCGGAATGAAGAAAGTTCCTGTATTCCTGAGGCTTTGTGGCCTCCCGCACAATGTGCAATCTATGCATTGCCCAGGTGATGATCCATCACGCCAAAGCAGAAATAAGTAAGTATCCTCATGCTCTTCGTGGATGTTCACAACTGCGAGATGAACCTCCGGGTTAACGATGCGGGCCAGATCATCATTTCCCTACACTTAGGCATGTTTATTTTTGTGAATCATCCATTACCCCGACATCGATCTCGTCTGGCAGGTGCATTGATAGTGGGTCTGCGGCTTTCTAACAAGCTGTGCTGAAGAATCTGTGGCCTGTCTGTGGAACACTTTGCAATGCCTGAACTTTGTAACTTTAAACTACCTGGGCACATTCGTTAACATTTGAGTATCTTTAGACTACAGAACTGAAATGGAACCAGGTATGAAGTGTCAGTCGTGGACATTCCGTACATGAAGAGATACAAAAGAGACGCGGACAACGTTGCGAACATATGAAAAGAACGACTAGAAGTATCCCATGGAACTATACGGCTGCGAGAGTCAGCAGCTGTCACGACAGGTCATGCTCTGCAGATTTGTACTCACTGACATCATCTTTTGTGTCTTCAGGTCTAGTCTTTCCAAGGATCCTACGGACGAAGTTATCCCAAGTTTGGTTGAGCAAGCTCAGAGCATAAGTGAGGATAGGTAGGGCGCAGAATAGCACGCAGATGGTGTAACTAAAGGTCTTGGGGTTACGCTCGAATGAGAAGATATCCTTCTCTGCCCCAAAATACTGCAGAGCTAGTATGAAGGGGGTAGTGATCAAGAACATCTGCACGTTGATGCGTGTGGTACGACTCGACTCGACTGCTGCAGCTGTACTCTGGCGGTTGAGCTTGGCGGTCTCTTGAGTAATAGTATTTGTCTCGAGGTTGACCGCATGGGAACGACGACTGAGTGCCTGGCTCTCACTATTGATCTTGTTGCCAACCGTCCCCATGGAGAGTGTAAGCTTAACGGGGATTAGAATATGCTTCTTTCTACAAGTGTTCGGAGAAGCTCACAATCTTTTCAGCCTTCTCACAAGTCTTCTCCAAGGATCGCAGCTTTCGTTTGAGATCGACCAGGCTTTCGAGGATCTTTTCGAGGCTAGTCAGAGCTGATATAGCCGGAGCTTTCTGCAGATCAGATAAGTAATTTTTGTCGCCGTTGAACCGATCCCATGCTCGGATTGAGTTTCCAAGATTCTCGTTGAGCTTTCGTAGCAGCTCGGTCTTCTCCACAACCCAATCAAGCAACACCCCCAAACGGTTATGCTGGGTGGTCTCTAAATCCTTGGTTGAGAGGAATGGGTTTTTACTGGCCTACACATACGTTAGCCACACTAAGATTATCTGGTATGGCAAACGCACCCAAGCTTTGATATCAGCTTCTGTACTTCGCACAAGCCACGTCCACTCTTTGTGCACAATCCGCATGCGAATATCTACAGTCTGCAACCAATACTGTCGAGCACACCAGATGGGTCTGTCCAAGCTGATGGTTCGACCGTCTGCGGGTCCTTCGCCGTCGGTAGCAACGTAATCTTCCTGATATATATCAGATTCTTCTGAGGGCTCCTCGCTCCGTGTAGTGGGATCTAGATGAGTGTTGGAAAACCCCCAACACACCCACTTCGAATGACTCCAACCGCATATCACCACAGATACGTGCGCTTCTCGAATCACATACTTGCAGGACCTCGCGTGCTCATGGCAGTCAATATTCAATGACGCTATCTCCGGCCAGGCATCATCAGGACTTCTGTCGGAGGTTCTACCTTGGCGTATGCATTCTCGCAAAGTGAGGAAGGGCATATGGAACTCCAAATGGAAAGTGGTAAACCTGTCAATCTAATAGATGTGTCAGAAATTTATTGCTGATATTTCTGAACTGAGCAGCATATCTACTCACAGGAGCCTGCACGCGCACCACCGCTTCGCCAGCGATGTGCTTCCAGATAGCTTCTCGCAGTGGCGCCTGCTGATGGTAGTATGCCGTTCGAAGGAGAGCCAAGATATATTTGGGGCAGAGACGGTAGATGTATCTGTCAAGCTGTCAGCGCATATTTCCCGGGTATCAACTCAGTGTTAGAGGCAGAGCTATTCAGGATAGACTGAATACCTACACAATCTGGCGATCAGCATCCAAGAATGTAAGTGCTTCAGACTGGTCTGTAGATTGATCTGCAGTTGGGGCTTCAATGTGATTGTCAACCTCAATCTTCAATGGGTCTCCAGCCAATCTTTCATATTCGAATCGCTAAACTCATCAGCTTGTGCGCAAAAGAAGTTCTGGTAGCTATACCTTCTCATCCAGATACCCACACAGATCAGACGGCGTTAGCCACTCGGGATACTGGCGCTTTGTTGCTCCTACAAGACCACGAGCATCAAGCTTGGCTCGAGCTTGTTGCTGTTGTGTATCTGTAACGTCTCTTGCATAGGTCCGGAAGAACTTGCGCACAACGTAGATGTCCCAGGATGGTATGGAACTTTCGAAATCTACGAAAATCTCGTCGAGTATATCCGCCTCTTTTTGCAAGAGTACTCCCCTGGTGTCGAGGAATCGAAGATCTACGAACCTCCGGTTATGGGTTGGCCATTTGAGGCTTTGCCTCCGAGAAAGCGCTCTGTCGCGCTTTCGCGTCGCATTCTTGAATATAGCCAGCTTGGTGAAATCGATGGTGGTTTAGCTGAACGTAGCTCTGACGTCGACTTGCTGGAACTGCTGGGTCAGGAGTGTTGTTCTTGGCTGTTTGACTGAATCAAAACAGACGTCGTCATATACATGCTCGTACGTTTTTAAGAGTTTAACTTTAAATGCAACTATTCGGCGCTGGGGTGTTCAACGCTGACCAGAAGTTCAGCGGGTATGATGAGGAGAATGCACAGATCCTCATTGTACGAGATGCATGGTTTATATCTCCACAGCCCATGGCATCGTGAGTCCTAAAGTCAGGCTCAAGCCTTGCTCCGATGTTTGATCTGCCAATCTGCGCATAGTGAAAGCTGCAAAACCTATCAACGGGCGAGCGTGGCAAAAAGGCAAACATTTACGGTCAACCTCGAACACGTAGCAGCTTACTGATGCGCATGCAAGAGGTCACATTGAATGTTGGTCGTGTTTACGGGCATCGCGAAGGAGGCTATGCTGCCGCTCAGGAACAAGCCTCTTCTTTAGCTCTGGCTGTCGATATCCCTTGGTAGATCTAGCATACTCGATTCGTCGTATCCAGTTTCAGGGCGTAATGAAGTTAAGGTTAAACCTTCCAAATGTGGTAGGCAGACAAATTTGCCTTGTGGGCTGCATGAAGTTGGGCCCGGGTGCATTGCATTGCATGAAGGACTTAATATTTGCCTGCGACAGCGCACGTATATACCCAGCGCATATACAACCTTCAAACAGCACCTGATCTTACCTGGATGGGTGCGTGATCGTGTTGGCTTCATCTGAGGTAGCAGCGTGCTCGAGAGATCGTCCAGTCAACCAAGCACGTTTCCGCAAGCGCGACTTCAGTCCTATGATACCTGACATCATCTCAACTAACCGGACCTCTTGTTGAGCCACGAATATCTAGTATCATATATCGCAAGGCCAGAGTGGATCCAACGGGCAGACGACACGTCTGCAGTCAGCCTTCTCCCGCCCCCAGACACGCTCATTGGGCCCGCTCGATCGAGTTGTAGATCCGCTTGAGTCAAGGTACAGTCGCGCCTGTCAACGATACAATGGACTTTCGACTTTGTTTCATTTTACATAGGACTAGATGTGTCTTAGGGGAAAATGGAATTGGTGTTGCCTTTTAGTGCAAGAAAGTTCTCGTCCGCTAAACTATTGACAATAGATGGTTATTGTATCAGAAGGTACACTTTTTTCTACCCCACACCAAGCAAACAGCGCGCAGAACAGATGAACTAACAAGCGTGAAAGAACGTTGTGTTGCTGCATCCCGGAGTGGCCAGGTCGTCCGGAGAGGCAGAATTCTGTCAAGGAATGTACATGGCCTTCCACATCCTCATCAAAAAGTCGAGTAGAGCTCCAAGAGAACGCTAGCGAGCGCTACTCATGGGTGGTTGCCTGGGCTCAGCGAATTGAGACTTTCGTTATGCAGCAATTGCCGCACCGAGCATAGCCACATGACGGGCAGCCACTACTTCTATATGGTATAGAGGGGTAACCACAATAGCACTGTAGACTAATTAGTCTGCGTTCGCTAAAATATTTGCACTACAAGTCTTACACATTGCCACACGTATGTGTGCTTCCTCTTAGCTGCCTGGTAAAGAAGAATTTATCAGCCAGGTTTCGAGCCTACGAGCGATTTTACCCACGAATGTTTGTATAGGAGTAACGGTCGTAACGACTTCTGACGTCGCCAGGCTTGATGTCGAAAGAAGCACAACGGCTGGTGTCACCTGCGCACCCTCACTCTCCACATCTATAGTGGACCTTTCACGCCTCATTTGTACCCCACCTGGCCCACCAACTCAAGTAACGACAAAGAATCCACTATCACGTATCCTTGCTGAGGATACGCTTGATCTTGACACCTTGCGTGTGGCCCGACGTGGAGTGACTGGGTCCGGTCCAGGCCGATCGTACGCTATGGCTTGTTAACGAAAGACTATTCACACCTGGTTACTCAAGGAACGGTAGTGTACTTCACATACTGCCACCATACACCGCTCGGCCCAGGCAAGGCTAAGATTTAGCGCTACTATCTTACAAGGAATAATCTGCACATAAAGCACCTGACCTTCAACTATACAGGCAGAGGAGTTTGCGCTTAACAAAACTTCCTCTCTTTGCTGGTATACACTTACAGTTGTTTTTCACAGGTAGGTACTTAACAGAGCCCTACTCCTAGATGGTATCTCTGTCACGGGATTTAAAGGAGGTTCCCTTAACGTCTTTAATCTGCTGCGAGCACATGTTAGCAACGGTTATAGTATAAGGACTAAACAACGCTTCAAGGGTTATCTGTTGTATGTGTACTTTTTGGTGGATATGCCGGGTCACAAGACGTGATGCTAGCCGCAACGACACGTGCGGTGACAGGAGCGTGAAAATCAAAAATTCGTTCAACGTAGAAAGAAACTCGGATAATCCCCGAACAAAAAAGCGAAAGGTTTTTCTGGAGCGGGGAACGGAGTCAACCCCACTTGCTCCTTATACGTTTCGAGCCTGTCAACAGCATCCAGTCCAGTCTGGTGTTTTTTTCTATCCCTGTGCTAAGATCGTTCCACGGCAGCAGGGGAGTACATAGTCGCGACCAGCCCCCTTCATTCAGACAGTAGACTTGCAAGAATGCAACCGATGGAACGTGGACGACACGCCTACCAAACAACCAATGTTACAGAGCTAGGCCTTGCAGAGTCCGATGGTAGGTTCGCCAGCAGGGCGAAAACTTTACTATCGAAAAGTCGACGTGTTTGCGTGCAGAGGAATTGTGAAACTGAGAAAGTTTAAGATTGGATACGGCTCGCAGTGCACAAACCTGTGCCTGAACGGTTGTCAGAATGCCAAGGGCGCTTTCACCTTACACTGTGCAATTATGCAGTAGCACGTCGCTAAGCTAAGTGAAGACGCATATTAACAGATACATGGCGCAATAGCGGGGGGTATCATGTACATATCAAGATCGTTGCAGTCTCCAGGCAGGCCTGAGGAGATCGCCGAGGGCCCTATAGAATTCTACGACTAAGGCTACTTCTATATACAAACGTTACAAGGGCCAGAGAGAAGATTCATCGTTCAGGCAACATTTAAAAAAGATAAGCTTCCTCCTTCCCTGCTTTGGTTCTCGCACAGTGTTGCAGCCTCGTCTCCACAGCTGGTCTCCGTTGGCTGTACAACACGGGACTGAATTGAACTTTCTTTCAGTCGGACGGAAAGACTTTGGTGTAAGATGTGATTTACACAGACCAATAAGCCAATGCAGTGTCATAATCTATCCAGAAGGTCAGCTGCAGCCGTGCAATCGTCAGATTGTGATGAGCGCAGCACGACGCTCCAGTACTACTCGACACGGCCAGTCGTTTGATGGTAACGGCTGCTCTTGTGAAGCATCAACATATTAATTATTGGTGGTAGATGACGCCTGATCAGGTGCCTCTCTTAAGATGTCGATGTTTTGCCCAATCTTTGGCCTGCTGCTCTTGATCTAGTCTTGGTGTCATTGGTATCGAAAGTGCTAATAGATGGGGATTGGATTCTATCAGGAGGCTCGATAGATTCGATATAGCCGGGCGGTTCGATCAACTATCTCACTTGCACTTTCGTGATACTACAATTCCCACAGCGTGCATAGCCACATGACGGACAAGCACCGCTTCTGTAAGGTATCGAGGGGTATCCGCAATAACACTAAGAGCAGTTTCAGCTAACAAGTCCTTCCTCGAGGTTATCCTTACTTGGTCAATGTACTTACGCATTGCCAAACATAGGTATGCTTCTTCTTATCCGCCTTGTCATGTCAATATCTCCTAACAACTGTAGAACGGGTCACTTACAAGGGATGCAACGCTGTCACTTTCTAACAGTACGCTCGAGTTCATTTTCGATAAGGACTCGGCTGTTGGTCCACGCGCCTGGCAATATGTTCAGCCGATATAGACAATTGTAGACTCTGAATCCCTAAACGATGAACAGATAGAACGTTGCAGAAGATACAAGTGCCGATAATTTGTAACAGCAACCAGTCTGTGCGACTATCCGATTTGTAGATTGTCTGTCTCCGAAAAGATGCTCAGGGCGTTCAGTGAGGAATACAAGATATGTTGTCAAAGCAAAAGTATGGATATCTACAGCACTTGTGAGTGGAATGCCTTTACTATTTAATCCCCTGAGTACTTAGAACGACAGGTCATGATCAAGTGCCGTCGTACGTCCGCGTCTCCTTCAAGGCTGCAATCGTTGCACGGCATGAGAAACCCTCCGTACAATTAGGCCCAGGAAGCTTCCTACCGTATACCAACCCCACAATTTTGATAGCAGGTAGAAAGGAGTTTGCTTTATCATGGGCTCATGGGCCTAGTCAAAGAGAGACACCGAAACTTGACATTATGGAGCGATCTGTCATTGCGTCTGCTCGCGATGCCTTCATTCGGTGTTGAGGAACGTCACGCAGGTTCTTTCATCTTGCTTCCCGACACACTGCGAAACAGACGTCATCGTCGTACCTATAATTCTCCATTTTATGGAACGCTTGAAGTGGAAAAGGTTTGAAAGGCTGAAAGAGTTCCGTGGGAGCTCCAGGCCGGAACATTAGATATCCCAGGAATGAGCCTCAAGGCATCAACCTCGCTTCGGCCCATCGTCACGCCAACTGCCATACCATCAACGCGCCACCCCGCACCCATCCCACAAACATCTATTCAGGTGAACCACGACAGCGAAGTGCGTTAGGTTCACCGGTTCCGAGTTCACCGTCGCACACACAGTATCGCGATCGACCGGAATGCCAGCGATGGGCGTGGGAGAATTCGCTCGAATGTCACAGCGGAAGAAATGCGAGCGGCCCTGACATTGCGAACCAATCAAGCTCCGATCGGGCGTGGTGTATCTTCCCGAACAAGGGGCGTTGTAGCCTTTCGTGAAAGTGAGGAGTCATAACTCGGAATTGCTGCACAGCTGCGTTCCGTGGAGGGGCTCGGAAAGGTATGAGGGCTTTCTCAAGCCTTGCGAAGCATGAAATAACAATTGTATTTGCGCTTCACAACATTACTCTCCGTCAAAACGTGAGCGTTTTCACGTCTCTTCAGGCCGTTCCTTCTCTTTCCGCAACCCAGTGACAGTCTCAACATGTTCCGTCCCCAAATGCGCCGCCTCGACGAACAAACTAGCCACCAACGCCAGGAACGCAATCACCGTCAACATAATCCACATATTGCGCGTCGCCCACGCAAAAGCTTGCTTCGCAGCGAACTCCCAAGCAGGGTTGTCAAGCGTACTCGGTAACATGACATTCGCCAGGGCATTCTCGCCGTCAAGCTGGTCCAGCAGATTCTGTGGCAGACCAGCAGCGCGCAGGTAGCCGTTACGGGCAGACATGGAGTTCTGGAATATGGTGCCGCAGACGATGACGGAGATGGATACAGCGATGTTGCGCACGAAGGCCATGGTTGCGGTGGCGGTTGCTACATCGGCCTGCTCGACCTGGCTTTGGATGGCGATGAGCGGTGCCTCAAACAGGATTCCCTGGCCGAGGCCGGCGATCATCTGAAAGCCTACTGCGTGGCCGGTCGAGGTGTTTGCGTCGAAGGATGTGAAGAGGCCGAATCCGAGGCACATGAAGAATGAGCCGACCCACATGATCTCTCGGAAGCGTCCAGTGCGGTGGATGATGATGCCGCATAGTACGCCGAATACCGCTCCTGTGACGATCAGAGGTAGGAGGAGTACACCGGATCGGAGTGGAGATGCTTCCAGGACTGACTGGAAGAACAAGGGCATGTAAAATTCGGCTGCGATGAAGACCTGTGGAGTTGTCAGATCGTGTTCGTATGCGGAGTGAAGTTTACTTACAAAGCCGTGGAAGAAGACCACCAAGAAGGTAGCCACGTTGGTCTTATTTTTGAACAAAGACATAGGGATAAGGGGATACTTTGCAAACCTCGCCTCGCTGTAAATAAATGCAAAGATCATGCAACCTCCAACGACGAGCAAAGCTATAATCTTTGCAGAATCCCATGGGAATAGGACACCACCAAAGTCGAGCCCAAGGAGAAGCATGAGCGTGCATCCAAGGAAGGTGAAGATCCCGAGCCAGTCGATTGCCTTCATACCGTCAATGAAAGACGTATGCTCGTGCTTGATATCAAGAAATATCAGAATCAGGATGGCTGCGAGTCCGCTGATGGGCAAGTTAATCCAGACTGCAGAAAAGGTCAGCATACGCAGCAAAGAGAGCCAGCAGAACTTACAGCACCACCTCCAATTCACCAAACTGGCAAACACACCACCAAGAATCGGCCCAATGCCCCCAGCCAACGCCCAAATCCCCTCCGTCAACCCCATAAGCAAACTCCTCTGCCTCAAACTAAACATATCGCTGATACAAACATGTACCAACAAAATCAACCCTCCACCCGCCGCGCCCTGAAATGCACGGCCAATAATCAACGCCTCCATCGTCTTGGCCGTCGCGCACACAGCCGAGCTAGCAAAGAACATAGCAAGCGCAAGCAGCACGATGGGCTTGCGGCCGAAGATGTCAGACAGCTTCGCCCAGATGGGGCCTGATGCCGCGTTGCCGAGTAGAAAAGCTCCGCCGATCCAGGTGTAGCCCGCTGCGGACTGCAGGTCGTGAGACATGGTGGGTGCGGCTGTGGAGACGATTGTTGCGTCTAGGGCTGCTACGAAGAGGGAGAGCTGGGTGGGTTAGAAGGTTGGCTTGCTGCGTACGCTATTGAGTGTAGAGATGGGCATGGGGTTGGACGTACAAAAAGTGCTGTCAGAATGGCAAACATCTGCAGTTTACTTCTCGGCTTGCCATCGGTAGGTTCTTCGAGTTGCTGCGTCGTAGACGCCTTGTCGAGGATTTGCTCCTGTGAGGCATCGGCATTTTGCCTGGTCGTCGAGGGTTCGTGCTGCGACGGGCGAGATTCCATCTCAATGTCACGCTCCATGTTTAAAGATATATACAGAGAAAACAAGAAAGACCAAATAAATAGGATTGCTTTTAATCTCGTCCTCCCATGACAAGACGTCGTACGGACTGAAAGTCTGGGGAAGCCCTTTTTCGCAGAGTCATTCAGAAGCATTGGCCAATAGGGAATGCGCAGGTGGGGGCGGTCAGCGACAACTATTGCTAACTGGGTCTGGCGTGCGCCCTTAACGACCACCTTCTCAATCGAGAAGTCTCAAGAGTCAACAGTGAATGCAGAGATTTGGTAATAGGGACCATCAAAGATGGATTGTTGTGGTGTTGCTCATATCATACACCGAATGTAGCTCTCTGCCACAGTCGTTTCCGTTCATGTCCACCAAATCGTTCATACATGGCAAGAAATTGCGCCAGCAATGCTTGTGATCGCACACACACACACACGTTCCAAACCTTTCCGTATGCGCCGAATCAACCCTAAGCGGTATGTGGAGAAGATAAAGTTCAAAAATTGGGGAATCTCGAAGATCGAGGGAAGGTGAAAAACAGGTAAAGGAAATGAGTTGATGCGCCTGCAGATATTCCAAACATTGAACAGATACCGGTGGATCAAGCGTCTTCGGGAAGTATACGCGCGAAGTGCTTCTCCCAAATCCAGCCAACCGTCTTTGTTGAATCGTCTTGGTTGCGTGCCAGCCACAACTCGCCTTTCATACCGATAACATCGAAAATCTCGCCGGGAACGTAGACAAGATACGGAATTCCGCCTTCGCGACGGTCGTGTGCAATGTTGAACTCGAAGAGACTTGCAGCCAGGAAGAGGACCTCAGGCTCGTCGGTGTCGCCAGGGGTGGTGGGGAGCTCTTCAGCGCTACCGCGCATGGGAGTTTCAGACATCGGCAGAGCTGAGTTGAACACACCAGACTGGCGCGTCGAGCCTGGTAGGGAGGGAGGTTGAGAGCTCGGCGCGGACATGGTGAACATGCTCGATTGTGTAGGCGAGAGGAAAGAGGCACCAAGCTGCGGTGGGAAATCGAAGACACTCGCAGTGAAGGAAGAGCGATCGTCAAAGTCAACAACGCCATCCATGCCTAGGTAATTGTGGTTTCTCGAACGAGCCGAATTGCGACGCTCCTGTTGAACGACGGTTACCTCGCTATTGTCAGAAACTGCGCTGAGCGCTCGAGCTTCACGGCTGGTCGTGGGGGCCAGGTTGTTGCGAGCCGAGGAATTCGTATTCTGATAGAGAGCTGGATACGCTGGACCCGCAGGCGAGGAACGTGGGGGTCCGTCCATGGAGCGCATGTTAGATCGCGCTCCATAACCGCCACTGTTGCGATTCCGTGGATCAAAAGCAGATACATCACTGCTCATGGATTCAGTGCGGCGAGACGAAGAGTTGCGTGCCGAGCCAGCGCCATCAGACGGCACGGGTGACGTCATGCTTGAGATCTCCTTCAGCAACATGTGACTGTTCGTAATGCCGAAGCTCTTAGCCCTCTGCTCTTGCACGTTGTAGTCGGACTTGAACCGCTCCGAGTATGACTTCAGATCGTAGTCTATCGAAGTGGTGTGCTGTGGTTCGGTGTCCAACAGCGGGAGGATCTTCTTGGAGCAAGTCTTGTACCAGTCTTTCTGGAGCGCCATGAACAGAGTCATCACATTTCGCATGACACCCTTTGTCTTTTCGTAGAGTATGGGCAGCTCGAGTTTCAGTGTGTCGTTGATTGTTGTGAACTTCTCCGCTGATGACACAATCTCTGGGTCAGGCTTTTCGCCACGATCAATGGCCTGTTTGTGTTTGACGTAATAGAGTAAGAACTTCTTGCGCTGTTCTATAGTCTTCTGGTAGGACACCCACATCTCCCAGAGATCTGAGATTGGCTTCAGCACACGGCTGCGGACAGCGGCTTTCTAAGTTCGAGTCAGTACAGCCATTTGAGTGCATTTCGGAATACTCACATGTTCTTCGAGAGCTTTGTTCTGGAGCTCAAAATGAGCCATAGCCCATTTCCGCCATGTGCTTTCAATCTCTGGATTGACCGAAGGAGCGACCTCGCAGACAGTGATGAATCCCAGAAAGACAATGTTGAGCTGTAAATAATGCTCGGTGATCGACTCCAAGTAGTTCTCAAAATCGCGCATGACAATCTGAAGCTGGAAGAAGTGACCACCAAATTTTTGTTCTTTAGACTTATAGTCTTGGTCCTTGAACGTCTTCTCGGCTTCGTCATATGTCTTCGTCTTGTCTGCTTTTGGTATGAAAGCTTTAACGAAAGCATTCCCAAGTCCTTTCCCTTTGCTCTTCTCTTTCTTGCCTTCTGAGGTCGCAGCGCGGAAGGTATCCGCACGCTTCTTTGCGTCATTGATACGTCCACTGATGGCAAGAAGATCGAGTCGGGCCTTGTTGATGTTCGCCAGATCAGGGTGGTTTGCGTCCGTGGCTTGCTCAAGGGACTCGAGAAGTAACGGGTACTTCAACAAGCGCTGCGCTGGCTTCACAAGTAAAGAGTCAAGGTCCCAAGCTTGCGTCATATTCTCAACTTGTTCAAAACATGCAACGACCCACCCGGTGAGCTCTGGGTTGCTCTGGTTCTTCTTGATGTATGCGTGTTGGTTCTGCGAGTTGAGGTAGTATGTCGTATACAGTCGTTCCATTTTCTCCAGGTTGTCGAGAAAGACTCGGCCGATTGAGGTCTGATGATCGTTCTCTAACGTGCAGTTCTCGAACTGGTTGAACTCATCGGACCGAAGGTTTGCTGGCAACTCTGCAGAGCCAAAGGATTTGGAGTCGGTTGAATCGCGGCTCCAAGGACCTGTCGGAGGAGGCATGTCATGGTTGACAATGGGTTTTGCCGCTTTCTTGAACGCTCGGAATAGCGAAAGTGAGAATTTCTCCAGGTCTTTGCAATTACTGAATAGCGCGCGCTTTTCTTTCTCCGTCATAATACTGCCAGCCGTCGCCTCGAAGATGTTGTGAGCTATCATCATGTCTATGCAGAATTGGTGCTCCGTTGTCAGCATCTCTTCGAGGATTCGATAGCGCTTGTTCAACGCTTGCTTTGCTGGATCCGGTGGAGTCTCCCCAGGTGCTGCCGGTGTGTTCTGTTCCGACATGTCAATCTCAGGTAGTGGTTTGTCACTAATCTCTACCGGATCTGATGCGCTGTAACGATCATCGTAATGTCTGTCGTGCATGTGACCGACGGGCGTGAGTGAACGAGCCGGATGTTGCTCAAAACGCTCTTCGGTTTGCGATGCGGGCGACGGCCGAGCATGGGCTGAAAAAGTATATGAGGGGAAGGAAGGCGAAATTGGTGACAGCTCGTCAATAGATTTAGAAGGCGGAGGTGGTGGCGGCGGCGAGTACACGGGCCGTGGAGGATTCTGGGCCGTAGGTGAGGGGACTGTAGGTGAAGGAGGCATATAGTTGTTCATGGAAAGACCAAGACCTCCATTGGTCCATGCAAGCTGTGGCAGATCAAGCCCATTCGTCGTAGGTGACACATTGTTGTACGCTGTGTTTGATAATAAGGTTTCCTGCGACGGATTGCCAAAGGAGCTACCTGACGGGGATGCATCTTCCTGTATGAGTGTGGTCGCCGATCCTTGCGATCCACGAGAGTAACGGTGTGATTCGGGAGGGAAGACAAAAGCTGGTATCTGGTTTGCGGGATCTGGTGAGGGTTTGTTCGCTTGGTATACGTTTGGCGTGAGAAGTGGCAGAGATTGTTTCTCGCGAGGAGTGCCCTTGGTGTTTCCCTGATCCGATCCGTTGGCGTCACTCAAGATCCGTGCTAGATAGGTTTCTGTGGCCTCTTTCGATGCCCAATCCTGGTGCTGCGCTATTATGGGCGAGACCTGCTGAACTCTTCGTCTCGAAAGAGAAGCCAACTCTGGCGAGATGACTGGTGACTGGTGATAGAGATTGAGCACAGAGTTGATAACGCTGTACGTATCGCTTTTAGCGTGTAAGGGTCCTGCTGATCGGTACGGGGCGACGCTGATCGAATCATCTGGGTGCAGCGAGTCGCGGTTGTAAAATGACTCTGTAGGTGAGTCTTCCCCTTTGAAATGAAGTGCAGGCAGTAGGGTCTCGTGCCCATACACCTGCACCGAACGTCTTGGGGGAGAGAAAGGCTGCTTGTTTTCTTCCTGTGGCTTTGGCGTACCGTTCAGATCGCCGGGCAAATTATCATTGTTGAACATGATTGGTATCGACTCTCTGACGCCCAATATTGACTCTTCGATTGGAGGTAGCTCGGGAGCTTGCTCGCTACTAAGTGCACGGAATACAGCTGGTCGAAGTAGCTCCTGCTCAGGTTCGTGCTCGGGCTCTTGCTTAGGCTGCTTAGGCTCCGGCTGAGGTTCACACGTAGTCTGTTGCGTCTGTGCCTCTTGCGGCTCTTGCGGAGCTACGGGAGGGGTCGAAACGAAGCTGCCAGGAATTCCCAGCGTTGGTGACCCCTCAAAATCCGTCACCGCAGACCACGGCTGCGTAGGTGGTGGTATACCCAGGCTGGAAGTCTGCAAACTCAGCGACTGCTGGCGCCTTGAAGATAGAGTCTGGGTGTCTTCCTGTGTTTGCTGAGCTGGAGGTGGTTGGGTGTCTTGCTCACGCGGAAATACCACGCTTGGCGAGAAGGAGAAATTCAAGGTTTGGGATTCACTTTCACTATCGAACGGCCCTGGTTGGTTCGGCGAAGGGTCTGGTTTCGAGTGGAGCTGGTCACCCAGGGAAAAGTACTCGTGTTCGCCATGCAAGTCGGGTTGCGCATTCGGAGACTGCAACGGTTGTCGTTCTCTTGAGTTGCGCAACCGTGGGGAGGCCGGTGGAGGTGGGGCAGTCACGACTGCTGGTACGCTGGGTCCGGTCCTTGCTGGAGATTTTCCTCGTTCTCGATATCCACGGTAAGCTAACGCAGGTAGCGTAGCATGATCCGTGCCGTTGGCCTTTATAGGGGTGCTGCCTCCCACTGGTTTTCTGCTCATGTTGCGGTTCGGGGACGAGCGGTTGCTGCGAGTGGGCGTGTACTTGACTGACTGGGCTGTAGAGCTGGCCTCTGATGCGTTGCTCGACCGCCGTGAGCGCTGCGACATGACTGGTATTCGAGAAGGTGGCGATGGGTGCGGTGGGGACTGTACAGAGCGCGAGGAGGGTCGTGACTGTCGATGTCTGGTGGACGTTGTTGTAGCATTGCTCTGTGAGCGCTGGTGCTGTGGCGAGGCAAACGTCGTTGTAGGGAGTTGGATCTCGTCAACATGTGTATCTTGAGCGTCGTTGGCCGGAGGCAGAGGAATCTGTGCGGCTTGTGCGGCTTCTTCGCGGGCTGCGCTGGCGAACGTTGGAATCATGTACCCTGGCAAGGTCGCATCCTGCCCCCCTACGATTTCTCCAAAGAGCTGTCGTGCGCTCGAAGACGCGCGCTGGAGGCCAGGCCGTCGATTGGGCGAAGAGATTGACTGCTGTGATGGCGAGGTAACAGCGTGTCGTGTCGGCGAAAGAGTCTGGTCGATGCTGCTTCTGCTTGCATGGCTTGCGTTTGTGGCACGTCGCGTGGTTCGTGGAGGTGACGTGGGCGCGGGTTGCGGTCGTTCGCGTGGCTTGAGATTGTTGAACTTGTAAGATCCGTAGGTAGCTTCCTTTGAGTTGCGCGACGCTGACGCAGAGGCAGAGGCAGAAGCAGAGGCAGATGCAGGCGAGGATGTTGGGGCGACGTGACGCTTGACAGGATCGTGTGCTGCAGCTCGCGTGGGCTCCCTCGACCGCGAGCGTATAACAGAGGGTATCACATCGCCGCCGGGCGAGCGCTCGAACCGTTCTGCGAGGGCCTTTACTTTGTTCGACACCTGTGGAGGCGATCGTGAGGAGGCAACCGAGGACGCAGGACCGGAGACGGAGCGGGCACCGGCTCGGGGGGACGAGCGTATGTTGGTGGAGCTGGCAGTGTTCTGGCGCTGGCGCGTGACGTTCATGTCGAGGGGCGGGGCGGGTAGGGGG